>ML391336.1:78738-107268 GCA_005239525.1 Nicotiana knightiana
ACCACCGCACTACAAGTCTGAGTAAGGGTGACAGTAGCTAGATCTTGGAAGTCAACTTTTCTGGACATCAATTCCTTCATCATTTTAGCATACCCAGGCATTTCTTTCAATGCATCAATCAATGGAATATTTATCTGTATCTGCTCTAGCATGTCCAAGAACTTCTTGTACGGTTCATCCTTTTGGTATTTAGCCGGCCTCTGAGGGAATGGAGCTGGCGGTCTCTTTTTCCCAGTGATTTGGGACTTTTCTTTCTCAGCCACCACCTCAATTACCGGCTTCTGAGTCATCTCCACTTCTTTTTCAGTCTCACTCTGTGCGCTGGGTTCTTCTTCACTAGGTTGCACTGTTGCCTTGGTCAAGTTTGTTAAATCAACAAGTTCAGTCGGCATGGGTACCAGTGTCTCGGTTTGTCTGCTTTCATGAGCTCTTTCCAGTTCCAAATTTAATTCTCTGCCACTGCAAAGAGTCACTGCCATCAGCTGCCTTGGGCCCTGGTCCACAGGATTTACCTGAGTATCTGCAGGTAAAGTTCCAGGAGGACGACTGTTTACTGCCATAGATATCTGGCCCAACTGTATTTTAATATTTTTAATAGCTGCATCATTTACATCTACTCTTTCACTGATTTTGGCATTTGACCCAATTACCTGCTGCATCATAACTTCTAACCTGACAAACCCATCTTCTTGCCTTCCCCCTTGTTGTTGTTGTGGAGGGTAGTATGATTGTTGTTGATTTTGATGGGTGTAACCTTGTGGCCTCTGATACGGTGCTGCATTAACTTGTGGTCCCCTGACACCCATATTTCCACTGTTCTGCTGGTGGTGAGGTGGTCTATATGGTTGAACTTGCTGACCCCAGTTCTGCCCACCTTGTCTCCGGCTTCCATAGTTTGACACATAATTCATATTTTCTGGATAAGGAGGGTGATGACATTCTGCATTCCATTGATTACCAAATGGTTGACTAATGCAAGATGTGCATAAGCCCCCATTGGTTGTGTGAACGATGTGTACCTGCTATTTTTGTCCCGATTCTTCCACCTTCTTAGTAAGTATACTCATTTGTGTTATCAAGGTGGCCACGTTCTCTGCAATGGTATTAGATGGATCGAATGGCACTGAATGAACTACAGGAGTAATGGGTGCATTCCTTGTTGTCCATCCTGAATTCTGTGCCATTTTATCAAGCAATATTTGACTCTCTCTCCACGTTTTGCTCAGGAATGTTCCACCAGCCGAAGCATCAATATTTGCTTTCACAGTATCAGCCAAACCTATGTAGAACCGCTGCCCCAACATTTGCTCTAGAATGCCATGATGTGGACAGATAACCAACATATTCTTAAATCTTTCCCATGTCTCTTGCAATGTTTCAACTGGTTTCTGTCTAAAGCTCAAGATTTCATCAATTTGTTGAGCAGTCTTGTTGGGTGGGTGAAACTTGTTCACGAAATGTTTGACTAACTCCTCCCATGTGGTAATGGAATTGATGGGGAGTGAGTTAAGCAAAGTTTGGGCAGCACCAGTCACTCAGAATGGAAACAACAATAGTTTTTTGCCTCCTGAGTAACGTTAGGCTGCCTCTGTGTTTTGCAGATTGACATGAAGTTTTACAAGTGCTGTTGGGGGTCTTCAATGTATGACCCTGAGAATAGCCCTTTGTTCTGCAATAGGTGCAACATATTATTCGTTATCTGAAAGGACTCGGCCTGTTTCTGAGGAACCAATATCGATGTGGCCAAATTCTCAGCTGTGGGTTGTGCCCAGTCATATAAAGGAGCCTCTGCCCCTATTTGAGCGATTGGGTCTACCACATCATCCCCATGATTGTTCCGGTTATGTTCATCTTCCATGTCTGTTTCAATTTGTTCAATTTGTGGTTGATGTTTGCTTTACCGGTTGGTCCGGTTTATGGTCCTGAAAACTTTCTTGGGGTTTGATAAGGATTCAATTACTTCACCAATCCTCGATGAGTTTCTAGGCATGCACCTGCAACACTTAGCAAACGTTAAACTTTCACTGTGAAAACAAAAATTTGAAGACAATTGGCTATATTTCAGAATTTTGTATTTCTTCCAACTCAATTGATAATACCGTTAATTCCCCGGCAACGGCGCCAAAATTTGATCACGCTCAACTATGTCTAATAAAAGACTAAACGGGCGTTGCAAATATAATCCGGGGTATTACGCCCAGAGTCGATCCCACAGGGAATTTACGTATCAATTAAGCAGTCAGAATACGAAACTTTTACTGAATCAATTCTCTCAAGACTTTTGAATATAAATTGGTAATATTTTACTAATTCTACTGACAAAATAATAAACTAGCAATTAACTAACAAAATGATGTAAACAATGATAATAAAGGTCTAAGGTTTGGTTTCCCCCGTTGGTGAATTCTTTCTCGGATATTTCTTATAGTTTAATTAGTCGTCTCTATCATCATGAGCACTCTATCTACCATAACTCTCTCTCGAGTAATTATGATAATTTACTAGACGCACTCTCTCGAGTTACGCTAGCTAGATTGCAATACAGTTCACTTTAGANGAACCTAGATTAAGAGTTTAGCTACTCATGTTCATAAGAATCACACCCAAAAGAAATTGCGTAATTGAACTACAAAGTAATGAATAAAAGATGTAAAAATCAATGTTTTGTCACTTCAATGGTTTTCTCTCTTCGAATCCTTCGTATGTCTTCCCCTTCTCGTTAAGTTGTGTTTTAGGGGTCTATTTATATGTTTAGGACAAACCCTAAACGTGTAGGAGACTTCTATTCCAACCGGGAAACACTTAAACTCGTCAAAACTCGGAATTAACCGAAACAGGGGCCTGACATTTGGGCTCTAACGCCAGGCTAAGGCTGGCGTTTGGGCTCTAACTCCTGGCTAACGCCAGGCTAAGGCTGGCGTTCGGACTCTAACGCCTGGCTAACGCCAGACATGGTCAGGCGTTTGGGCTCTGGCGCCCCGCTATAGTCCGGTGCACTCCTCCTCGCCTCTTGAGCATATTTTTGATGTATTTGCATCCATTTAGCTCGGTTTCCATCTCCAATTCACCTACACATGAAATAGACTCTATTATGCACATAAAAAGTGTAATTTTATCATTAACGCACACATAATGTAGGGCATATAACATGTTAAACCATGAATTCTAGCCTCGCATCAATAGGACTGAGTATATGAAATCAAATAATCACAAAATGAGACAGTAATATACGACCACTCGGGTCTTAGCATTTTCGGAGTGAAGCCTAGCATTTATACTTAATATGATTTCTAACATGTTCATAATTACCACATTAATAGAAGCATATATATCATCATGGAATAATCACTAAGCGGTGCCATGGGATAAGCCTGGCCACAAATACTCGGTGCACGCCCGCACGCCCATCACTTGGCATGCGTGTCACCTCAATTATAGTCATAAATCATTTAGCTCGGGGTTTCAAACCCTCAGAACCAAGTTTGGAAACGTTACTTACCTCAAAACCGAGTAAAAATACTATTCCGCAGTGCCTTTGCCTCTAAATCCGGCCTATGAGTGCTCCAAATCTACCAATTTCAGATTCTTATCATCAAATTATGCTTAAGGAATGAATTCCAATTGAAAAGTACCAAATTTAGCTCAAAACCCGAAATTATCCAAAACCCGACCCCCGATCCCGCGTATCGGAACTCAAAATTTTTTATACTAAAATTTTCTTCAACATCTCACGAGTCCATACGTATAAAGAACGCTAAAATCGGAGTTCATTTGACCCCTCAAATTGATCCCTAAAGGTCTCATAATATCAAGCCCTAATCCCAACTTTTTCTACTGATTTTCATGGATTAAACACTGATATTATGTTCCTTAATCACCTATAATCGAGTTTTAGGGTGCAAAATGCTTACCTCAACGAAGAACACTGATTTCCCCTCTTCAAAATCGCCTCAAAAGCTGTCTTCCCGTACAAAAATGGTGGAAAATTGGGTTATGGTCTCGAATTAATTTAATATAACTACCTAGGGTTTTATAAAATACCCTGCACGATCGCATGCACCCGGGCGCGTTCACACAGTGCCTTCCTCACTCCCTCACGCGATCACACCACATTGCACACGATCATACTATCCATTTCCTCCTTGGCCAGCCACGCGCCCAACACAGTGTTGTCGCACCTTCCTTCACGCGATCGCACTGCCTTCTCTCCCTCTACTCCGCGATTACACCTCTTCACCTGGGATCCCACAGAACAATTTCCTGGGCCTCACCAACTGACCTATGCGATCGCATAAGACACCTCGCGATCGCATAGAGGAAAATCCTACCTACAACACACCAGCAAAAACAATAGTTCTTCTAAGGCTAAAAATACCCGTTAACCACCCGAAATCAATCCTGAGCCCCTCGGGACCCCAACCAAATTTACCAACACATCATAAACAAGCTATGACGAGGGAATAACTGTAAACATAAATACAGATTCTACGTAACGGCTGACCGGGTCGTTATATGTGACCAAGTTTTTGACTTTTTAGTATTTGAAGTCGGATTGGATTTTTGATGGTTCCGTTAGCTCTGTTAGGCTAGAATTGGGGAAATTAGAAATTTGGTAATTTTTGGTCGGCAGTGGAAATTTTGATATCAGGGTTAATAAATATTCGGAAGTTGGAGTAGGTTCGTAATACCATTTGTGACACGTGTGAAAAATTTTAGGTCATTAGGATGAGCTTTAGTAGGTTTCAACATCGTTTGCGGAATTTGGAAGTTTAGAAGTTCTTAAGCTTGAATTCGAGGGTAATTTGGTTTTTTGATGTTTTTTTGGGTGATTCGAAGGTTTGACTAAGTTCGTATGATTTTATTGGATATGTTGGTATGTTTGGTTGAGGCCCCGAGGGCCTCGGGGCATTTGCGGGTAGCGATTGGAGCGTTTGAAGTTGGGAAAATGCAGCTGAAGCTGCTGTTGTTGTTGCTGGTATGTTCGCACCTGTGGAAAGGGAACCGTAGGTGTGAGGTGCGCATAAGTGGCTCTGAGGCGCAGGTGCACAATTGGACCGCATGTGCGGCTTGATCCACATATGCGATGGCCGCATGTGCGGTCAGTTGATCGCAGAAGAGGAGTCCGTCCGGTTAATGAGTCTTCACATAAGTGGAGCCCTCATCGCAGATGCGGCTCCGCATGTGCGAGTGAAGGACCGCAGGTACGGTTTTGCTGGGCAGAAAGACCCCAGCTCGAGGTTTTGTTCCCTATTTTCGGTTTTATATTTGAAGAGCTCGAGAGAGAGGCGATTTTTTGAAGGATTTTCAGGGAGTTGATTGGGGTAAGTGTTCTTCACTTGGTTTTGGTTAAATTTCATGATTACATATTTGATTTTATCATCTAAATGGTGAATTGTGGTGAGAAATTGGAGAAAAAGGGGAAGAACCCTTGAGTGAGAGCTTTGAGGTTTTGAATGGGTTCCCGTCATCAGATTTAATTAAACTTGATATGGTTAGACTCGGGGGTGAACGGGCTTTCTAGTTTTGCAATTTTTGTCAGGTTTTAAGATGTGGGCTCGGTGGCCAGGTTTTAGCCAATTTCGTGTTTTTGGCCTATTTTTGTAGTTTTTCTTGTGGAATTCATTTCTATAGCTTATGTTAATGGTATCATACTGGTTGTGAATAGATTCACAACTTTTGGAGGCCGAGTCGAGGGGAGAGAGCATCCCGGAGTAGGATTCCCATGTTGTTAAGGTAAGTAACTCTTCTAAACTTAGTGCTGAGGGTATGAAACCCCGCATTTCGTGTTATATGATTGGTATTGAGGTAACGCACATGTTAGGTGACGGGCGCGTGGATGTGCACCCTGTGAAATGGGACTCTATGGTTCCCAGGGCCCAGTATAGTGTCTCTATTTTGTCGATATCTGTGTTGTCACCATGTGATAAAGTAAATGAGTTGTCAATCATGCTAGATGTCTTGTTTAGACTTTATGCCGATATTGTCGAGACCCATATTTGTCATTTCTTGCTGCCATTTCACAGGCTTCATTGATATTTGTACTCAGTCATGTTCATGCATTCATATCATATTCCAGTCTCAGTTGTTAATTGTTGATGCATCATATTCTTGTTGCCAGGCTAATTTCATGACATTATGAGCCCGTGAGTGAGACTGGAGAGATTGATGACTAAGTAAGTCCTAGGGCCTGGTTGTGAGGATATTGATACCATAGCACGTGAGTTGTCCGTGCGGATCCAGATATTGATATTATAGAACGTGAGTTGTCTGTGCAACAGGTGAGTTGTCCGTGCGGATCCAAATACTGATATTATGGCACATAAGTTGTCTGTGCAGCACGTGAGTTGTCTGTGCTTAGCGCTTGGACTGTAGGAGCCCCTCTGGAGTCTAAAAACCCCCAGTGAGTGCATCCGACTGTAAACGAGTGTGGATCGAGATACATGGCAATTGCATGCACACATGACATACATGCATTTGCATGCACGCATGATATACAGGCATAGAGATGCATTTTTTCTCATGTTATATAGTATCACGTCATCCATGACTTATTATACACATTGAAATATGGGCTCAGAGAGGTATTTTATATTTATTATTTTTGTAAAGGAAATGAAACATCTTTCTTATTGCTGAAAAGATTTTTGGAAAAATTTTAGTTTTCAAACTTACCTGTATTTTGGCATTTTGGCAAAGTATTTGAGTTCTCACTAAGATATTTGAAAAGCATGTCTATTTTCTGGAATTGTGAGCGAGTTGGGCATTTTACTTCTGAGATACTCTTTTTATAACTTGTATTACGTTGTTGTGAACTATTCTAGAATATTGGTATTGGACCCGACCTAGTGTTAGCTCGTCACCGCTTTCAACCTAAGATTAGGTTTGTTACTTACTCAGTATATGGGGTCAATTGTACTGATACTACACTTCTGCACATTGCGTGCAAATGTCGGTTGTTGTTGTTGTACTTGGTGATTGCGGGACTTGAAGATGTACCGGCGTCCCTGTTGTAGCTGCCTCCTTTGTTCGGGGTAGCCTTCGATTATAAAACTATGTTTATGTACTTTTCAAGCAGGCGATGTATTTATTTCATTGTTTCTTTGTAAGCTGTATTTGTAGTAGCTCATGATTTGTATTACCAGTCCTTGGGAAAATATAATGGATTTAGATAATTTCTTTTCTTTAATTGACTTATTAACATTATTGAAACTGGATAGTTATTATTTGGCTTACCTAGCTGGTTGTGTTAGGTGCCATCACAACTAGCGGATTTTGGGTCGTGACAATTAAATTATATTTAATTGATCTTATTTTATGACGGCTATAAATCTATATATGAATAAGAAAAATCAATGAAATACTAGCTAACATTATTGACTTTAGTTGTAATTTTCAAATATATTACAAATGGCACAATACACTTCAAAGTATACTTTAATTAATCTTCTTTATCTTACTTATATTTGTATATAGTTAAAATTGGATATGGTTAATCGAGACTATGATGGCAGGCCAAGGTCCAGTCCCGTGTTATATCAGTTCGTAACATGAAAATACATTACCATGCTCGTAATTCGAGGACCAATTGAGATCGGGACCAGCCGAGATCGAGAACGAACGGGATAGGCATCAAACGAGACGGAAGAAAGCCTACTGAGTCGAATAATGAAAAATCGAGATATCCGTGATCGTGCAAAGATCGTGGCAGAAATCTCGGCACGTATCAAATCAAGACCGATTATTTAAGTAATCATGGAATTTCCTTCAGTATTTAGAATTATACCATAAGTAGAATTCCCGTGCTATATAAAGAGGGATTCCAACCATTTTGTTATCATCATATTCACGCATAACAAAGCAATATACAACATTTTGTCTCTTAAGCATTCTTACTATGCTGTTCAATTCATACTTTTCAATTATACTCTTAATCGGTTTGAGGGAGATCAAGCTTGAGGGCCAAGCTGCGCTTTATATTGATTTGCTTTATTTTACAGTTAGTTTCTATCATTAATTCTCATATTTCTCAATTTGTGTCAAGTGACGTCACATATCCCTGAATCAATTGCAGGCTATAATGTAGAATATGTGCGGGGAATTATCCAAGTATTACTTCACTTCCTTTTAGTTCAAGCAATTCCTTAGCGATTGTTCATCTTCCACTGTCCGAGGCCTCCAGCCTTAAAACCAGTTATAAATTTAATTGTTATCCGATTAAGGATAAACAATATTTACGTTAACCAGTCTTCAAATAAATGGGTAATAAAGAGTCTTAAAACTCATTCTTTTTGGTTGACTTTCATTTTAAATAAATACTGATTTTTGACAAAATAAATTTATCGTAATAAAGAGTCTTAAAACTCATTCTTTTTTGGTTGACTTTCATTTTAAATAAATACTGATTTTTGACAAAATAAATTTATCGTTACAATCATATCTCAATTGGTCAAATTCCGTAGGTGATATATAAAGTCCTTAACTGTGGGAGCTAACAGGAAAAGGAGGACTCCGACACCTAAAGAAATGAAAAGTGCCCAAAATATAAGCATGCTGAAATAAGATAGGAAAAAAAATACGTGTAAACCTAAAATGAATTGAAAGTGGGCAAAGATTTTACCAAAAATAATGTGGTCTTTTGAATTATTTTCTTATAATTTAGTTTCTTACGGTAAAATCAGGTGCTCTTATTTTACGATGGTAGGGACGATTGCTTTCATTACTGACCAAAAAGATACCAAATTCTTCTTTAGATGCTTCAACTGCGGTATAGGTTTTAATACACAAAATTTGGTTTATTTTGAAATCTTAAATATTAAAAAAATAATTAATATTTATTCTCAAAAATTAAAAAAATAATTAATTAACTATTTTATCTAGTGTGAAAAAAAAAAAATAATAATATTTGTTATGGAGATTCATGCTTTTAATGTAAATACAGATACAAATTTGGTAGAAAGATTAGATATATTACTATTGTATATGCGTCAATTTTGATTATTATTATTATTATTTTTTTATTTTTGAAAAAAAATACTTCCATCACTAAAAATGTAGTGCATGTTTTGCAATTTTTTAAAGTTGTTTACTCATTAACATGAGACACAATGCGTATCCTAAAAAAATATGTAGACATGCGAATCAGGGGCGGATCTATAGCCTAAATTATGGGATATGTGAATCCATCGTCCCTATTTTATGTATATATTTTTAGAATTGGTCTAATATTATATATTAATATCCATACTACATAAAGGTTGAATGGTGCACTTAGCTCAATAGTTAATTATTTACTCAAAGAATCAGGGATCAATTCCCGCTGACAACTTGTTTGGATGGTTGTTATATATTGTTTCACAATGTATCGTATAGTATTGTATTGTACTGTATTATTTCGATGTATACAATGTTTGAATAGATTGTATTGTTTGTTGTGATTTCATGATGTTATGCACTAATAATATGAATAATCAACTTGCAATATTATAAATAAAAAGTAAGGTACGTGGTAATATTATTATATAAAAAGATAGGGTAAAAGATGGAGTTATCGTACACCTACCGTTTTATACATATCGTACATTGTGCCAAGTGAAACGCACTCACGATTTACGACACATCAATTTTATTATTACTTTAAAACTGAGGTCAAGTCACATGAATGTGCACTTGAATTTATGATTAAGTGTCACAGTTATGCTACGAGAACCATACCCATAACTTATGACGAATTATTAATTAATCGCGCCTAAAGCGAACTACGCATGTTCAAGAGTTATTTATTTATTTATTAGAATCTGGGATAGACTATGAAAGTCTCAAGATTATGGAAATGGGGTGTGCCTGGGGTATATAAGAGTTAAAAACATCATTAACAACCTAGCATTGAACCATTTTACGCATCATGTCACGACCCAAAATCTAACTAGTCGTGATGGCACCTAATTCAACCTGCTAGGTAAGCCAATTTAACAATAATCAAAATTTAAATGAGATTTACTGAGAAAATAATGATGAAATAACTAAACTTTTATATAACAACCCAACGAATGGTAGTACAAGTCATGAGCTTCTATGACTTAGAGTTTACAACGCTTATACGAAATAAATACACCATGCGTTCGAAATGTACATAAATAGAGTGATAAATATAAATCTACCAAGAACAAAATAAATCTATAACCGAAAAGAAGGTACATCTTCAATCCCAACTGCCACCACATGCAACAACACCAGCTCAAAAATCTGCACGCAAGGTGCAGAAGAGTAGTATGCGTTCAACCGGCCCCTTGTACTCGATAAGTAACAAACCTAACCTTAGGTTGAAAACAGTGACGAGCTTGGAAAACGGTCAGAGTCCAACACCAATAGCCAAGAACAAATCGTCACAATATTATAAAAGCAGTACAAGTAATAACTCAAAGATATGATGCTCAACTCGTTCACAGTTGCAGAAAATAGATATACTTTTTAGGTATAACAGTAAAACCCAAATCTTTATCCCAAGTCACCACAAAATTTTTCCAAAAATTATCAACAACAAATAAGATATTTCATTCTCAAATAGCATGAGGAAAGTATATCTTTATGCGTACACGTCAATACGTGCATGTGAAGTCATGAACGCCACAATACCGTATAGCATGAGGAAATGCATCTCTATGCCTGTATGTAAAGTATTCATGTCAAATGTAATGCATCACAGTGATAAACTCATATAATCACACTCTTAGAGTACTCCATCTCACAGTCTCATATTCAATCCCTCGGCACACTCAATCACTCGGTACACTCAATCACTCGGCTGTAACAACCCGGCCGTTTGTTTTGATAATTAACGTCTTGTTCGATGGTTTAAGAGTTTAAGGTCTCAAGAAGATTTGTGTTTTTTATTATGACTTGTGTGCGTGGCCTGGTTCAGTTTTTGAATGATTCGAGATCAATTTGGAAGAAAGATTCTTGTTTTAGAAGCTTAAGCGGTGAGAGTTGACCGGAGTTTCATTTTTGTGTAGACGAGTCTGGAATGGTGTTTTGATGATTCCAATAGATTCGTGTGGTGATTTTTGACTTAAGCATGTGTATGGAATTTGATTTGGAGTTCCGAAGGTTAATATGATGCATTTTGGAAAAAAATGGAAAGTTGAAAGTTTTGAAGGTTGAGAAGTTTGACGGGAGTTAACTTCGTTGTTATCGGGTTCAGATTTCAATTTTGGGAGTCGGTATAACTGTTGCATTTATAACTTGCATGCAACATTTGACGTCATTCCAGGTTGATTTGATATAATTCGGCGCGAGTTATAGAAGTTCAAAGTTCATAAAGTTCGATTCGAAGTGAGATTCATAGTTTTGATGTGATTTAAGGCCTTGAGCAGGTCCTCATTATGTTATGGAACTTGTTGGCATGTTTCGACGGGATCCCAGGTGCCTCGGGCATGTTTCGGATGGGCTACAGGCCATTTTCTCATGTTTTGGATTGCGCGACACAAGGTTAAAGCCGTGTTCGCGTAGCATGTTCTTGTGGTTGACCATTTTCCTTCTTCACGTTCGCAGTGAGTGGTTTTCAATCACGTATGTGTGAGTCTTTCTTAACCGCGTTCGCGTTCCTTCTTTCGTGTTCGTGTAATGCTTTTTGTGGGGTAGTAGTATTTTTTCTTCATGTTCGTTTTTCCCTTTTTGCGTTCGTGTAATGACTCGATTGATTGTTTTACTTTCTAGATTCACGTACCTCTTATTAAGACTCCCCGTATGTTCTTTTACTATTTTATGAATTGTGAGGATGGTTAGTTCGGGTTTGGAAGGGTTCGGGTTGAAATCAGAACACTTAGTTCCTTAATAGTGGCTTAAAATAGTTAACTTTGACTTGAGTCAATTTTTTGAGCAAATGACCCCGGAACTGAGATTTGACAGTCCCAATAGGTTAGTATGATAATTTTGGACTTGAGCGTGTGTTCGAATCGGGTTTCGGATGACCCGGGAGCGTTTCAGCACTTAATGTTAAAAGTTGGAGAATTAAAGGTTTTGTAACAACTCGGTCAGTCGTTATGTGAGTATTAGCCCCGATCCCCTATTCATTGATCCCTCTATTTCATTATGTGGTTACATGACTCACCGAGAGGTTTGGTTTTTGGTTTCAGAGAGAAATAGGACACATAGTCCCTAAATTGGAACTTTAAGTCATAGAAGTCGACCGTAGTTTGATTTGTGTGAAGACAACTCCGGAATTGAGTTTTTATGGTCCCAATAGCTTCGTGGGATGATTTTAGCCTTAGTAACGTGTCTGGATATTGATTCAGGGGTTCGTAGGTCATTTCGAAGTTAATTGGTGAAAGTTGGAAAGTTGGATGATTTTTGGAAAGATTGACCAGGAGTGGACTTTTTGATATCAGGGTCGGATTCCGATTCCGGGAGTGGGAGTAGGTATGTATTGTCAATTATGACTTGTGTGAAAAATTTGATGTCAATCAGACTTGATTTGATAGGTTTCGACATCGGATGTGGAAGTTAGAAGTTCTAAAGTTCATTAGGCTTGAATCGATGCACAATTCATTTTTTGATGTTGTTTGACGTGATTTAAAGTCTCGAATAAGTTTTTAAGATGTTTTAGGACTTGTTACAGTCTTTGGTTGAGGTCCCTAGGGCCTCGAGGTGGTTTCAGATGGTTAACCGATCGTACTTGGAACTTAAAGAATAGCTGAAGTGCACCAGTTCTAGTGCAATCGCACCTACGCAAGCTTGATCATACGTGCGAGCTTGCAAAAGTGAGAGGGCAAGTGCTGAAGCGGGACTGAAGAGGGTGGCAAGTGGTCGCAGGTGCGACATTGTAGAATCGAAGTTGCTCATGCGGAATGATGATCACATAAGTGGAGAGTGAGGGAGGTTGAGGTGGTCAAGATTTCCGCAGAAGCGTACATGTGGGCGCAAAAGCGCTTTTTCAGATGTGGATTATGGTGCGCAAGTGCGAAGTCTAGGAGCCTAAGCGAGCTGCGCAGATGCGGGGGTTTCACCACAGAAGTAGAATCGTTGTCCACAAATGCAGAAAAAGCTGGGCAGAGAGTTTTTAAATCAAGGAATTGGCATTTTCTTCATATTTTTAGATATAGAGCTTGGATTGAGGTGAGACTTTGAGATTTTCATAGAAAACATTTAGGTAAGGATTCTTGTTTTTTATTATATTCCACTAATTTATATTCTATTTCTTCATTTAATTAAGGATTTGGGTCGAGAAATTTGTAGAAAAAGGTGTAGAGTTCTCAGACTGAATTCTTGAGTTTTGAAAGGCTAAATATGATCGGATTTGAATAATTAGATTATTTTCCTACAATTATATTTATAGTATGTAATTTTTTTTGGCTAGATTTGAGTCGTTTGGAGTCGGAAGAAAGGGTTCTTATTGATTGATTGAGCGAGGTTTGAGGTAAGTGACTTGCCTAACCTTGTGTGGGGGAAATCCTCTTAGGATTTGGTTCTGTTTTGGTAATTTGCAATATGTGAAGGTCGTGTATGCAAGGTGACGAGTGTGTACACGGGATAAATGTTTAGATTCCGGTATTTCATACCCTAATTGTGTTACTTTAGTATGTATAGTCATCATGTTTAGCCTAATTTCACGTGTCTACTTGTTTTCAACTTGTACTACATGCCTAGTTGAATTTCCTGTTTTCTTGATTAAGTATTCATTATTTAACTTGGGATTCCTTATTTGAACTTGTTATCCTTGAAATATCATTTTTTCAGTTTCCATGTCTTAGTTTTCGTGATTGTTGTTAAGGTGATGGTTTGGTTGTTGCACGAGGTTTCTTTCATGCGGTTATTATTGTTGCACGAGGTTTCTGTTGTGCCTTTGTGATTATTGATACACATTATTAGTATGGGTATTGAAACACATGCGGTGAGATAAGGTGGGCTTGATACACATGGCTAGTAGGGGAACTACTAGAAGTCATGCAGTGTGATAAGGTTGGCTAAACGCAGGATGTTGTTTCGGGAAAATTATGTTCAAAACAAATTATGAAGGCTCTCACGGTTATATAAGGAAAGATTGTGAGATATTTACTTTTGGGACTACGAGGCGGTACCTCGGGAGTGCCCCTGTTGGATTTTTGCTTGTAATATTTTTGCTTTCCTTTCATGTTGTATTTGTCTTTCTTTGATTCCATGTTATTACCTTCCATAAGTTCTCATTGTTTCACTTCTCTGTCATTCCATTATAGTATTATATCTTCTACCTTGTTTCTAATTATTTTCAGTAGGGCGCTAACCTGACCTCGTCACTACTCTATCGAGGTTTGGCTTGACACTTACTGGGTACCGTTGTGATGTACTCATACTACGATTTTGCACCTCTTTTTGTACAGATTCAGGTATTTCCTACCAGACCAGATATCAGTAAGCTAGTTCGTATGTGGAGACTTCAAGGTATATCTACCAGCATTCGCAGACCTGAGAGTCCCCCTCTATCCTTATTATGTTATTTTCTTATCCTTATTAGACTCTGATGTATAGAGTTTAGTGATTCTCTTTAGATCTTGTGACCTATATCTGCCGGATTTTGCGTGTTGTTTATACTTTGAGTTGCTAATTTTATTTAATACAGTTGTTGATGATTTTATTTTTAGCTTAATGTCTTAGTTATTCCGCATACTTGTTAGGCTTACCTAGTCTTAGAGACTAGGTGCTGTCACGACATCCTACGGATGGAAATTGGGGTCGTGATAGTTTTCAAGTTCTTTAAGTTTGGTTTGGAGTTGGTTTTGGTGTTATCGAGGTCCATTTGGAATTTCGAGCATGGGAATAGTTCCGTATGGTGATTTAAGATTTGCACGCAATATTTGGTTTCATTTTGAGTAGTCTAAATATTATTCGGAGCAAGTTGAAATTTTGAAGTTTATAATTTGGTTCATTTTGGTTTTGGGGTGAGATTTCTAGTTTTGATGATTTTTTACGTGTTTCGAGAGTTCGATCAGGTCTATATTATATTTTTGGACTTGTTAGTTCATTTGGACGGGGTCCCGGGTGGCTCGGGTGAGTTTCGGACTGCCGGAGCGAAGTCTATAATGCTATCACTGCTGGCTCTTGTTTTCTTCTTCACGATCACGTGGTGGGGTCGCATTCGCGAAGGAGAAAAATGGGGGATTGGGAATTTGTGCTACGCATTCGCGATAGCCAGTCCGCATTCATGAAGGTTTGGGACTTGTGGCCTTCGCGTTCCCGTGAATATGCCTGTGTTCGCGCATGGTACTCTAGAGCTGGTGAATGCTATTGGTCTTCGCATTCGCAAAGAATCCCTCGCATTTGTGTAGGCCAGGCCAGGCTAGTATTCTGGTTCATAGGCCTCTTCTACGATCGCGTAGAAGGGATGCCTGGGTAGTGTCTTTTAAAATATCGGGGCTTAGGCTTTTTGGTTCATTACTTTCACTTATTGGACGAGTTTAGAGCTCTTTGAAGAGGGGTTTTCACCTAGCACTTTGAGCTAAGTAATTTCTATACAAAATGAGTTTAATACGTGCATTTGGGGTAGACTTTTAACATATAAATAGTAGAAATTATGGGTTTAGTTGAAAAACCTAAGTTTTGATAAAAATGGGATTTAACCACGAGAATGATTATGTAAATGGGTAGGAATTATATATTTAAATTTGTGAGGTTATTGGTAACATTTATCATCAAAATTTTCCAGAATCCGGGCACGGGGGCCTTGGGATGACTTTTAAGAATCTTCCAATTTGGGTTGGGTAATCACTCTAATGGCTAAATTATGAACTTGTGAGTGTATATTGATTTATTTATATAATATTTGGCTAGCTTCAGATTGTCCGCCACCATTGAGGCCTTAGATTGAATTTGTTGGCCAGAAAGTGAGTTTAGGGACGAGGTAATTCTCTTGCCTAACCTTGTAAGAGGGAATTTACCCATAGGTATTTTAAATTACTATTTACTTCAGATTGTAAGGGCTACATATGCACGAGGTGACAAGAGTATGTGTGTAGCTACAAGTCATGCTTAATTCCTAGTAGTTTTAGGACCCAATCATGAAATTCTTGTATTGTTTGCACTTTACTTGTTAAATTAAGTGCTTAAATTATATTGAAACTTGATAAAGGATTCGTAAAAACGGAATTTCACTTACTTTGAGTTTTGGCAGGTTACTTGGCCATCAATAGAAATTGTGCTTCATTGTGTATTAGTCTTGTGATAGCTTTTAAATCGGATGTTCATAGAGTAATCTCTCTTCTTATGCAGCGGGCTGAATTCCTTAGAAGTATAATATATGCATCTATGGTTCGTGTCATTCGATTCTCCGCAGTGTACACATTATTCTGAATCGGGTCGTACCTCGGCATAAATCGTGAATGATAATGCTTGGAGCCCGATCTCACTCGATATTATATTTTTGACTTGAGAGGTTATAATTTATTTGTTAGCCCGAATAATTTAAAGAATAGTTTATTCACTGCTTGCTATTGTGTTATTATTGTTATTCACGTGTTTCATGCCTATTTAGAATTTCTGTATTTTATTTGTTAGCCCATTGTAAGTGTCAATGTCGACCCGTCGTCACTACTTCTTCGAGGTTGGATACTTACTGGGTACATGTTGTTTAAGTACTCAGACTACACTTCTTCACTAATCGTGCATGATCTGAGGCAGATGCATTTGGACCCACATTATCTCTTTTGTATTTACATTCTTTTTATCTTATTTTAGATAGTAGCATAGGTGTTTTGTATATTCTACTAGTTGCTCATTCACTTGTGACATCGGGTCTTGGAAACATGCTAGTAGACACTGTATGGTTTTGACTATTTACCGTATTTGTTCTTTTATTAGTTTACACATTACTTTACTATAACTTTCCACTTCTCATCTACTTAATAAGTAAAAGTCATCTACTTTGAAATTATTAAAAAGAATAACAACATGACTAGTTCACTGTTGGCTTGCCTAGCGGCGACATTGGGCGCCATCAATGCCTATAGGGGAAATTGGATCGTGACAACATGGTATTAGAGAACTAGGTTCACCTAGGTTTCACAAGTCATGAGCAGGCTTAATAGAGTCTTGCAGATCGGTACGGAGACGTACGTACTTATCTTCGAGAGGCTATAAGATGTTAGGAAACTTCTAATTCTTCATCTCCTATCGTGCATTTGATGTTGTGCTAAGTATCTTTCTCTTATTCTCTCACATATGGTGAGAATGCGCGCGGAAGATGTACGCGACTGCGGAGGAGCTGCTCCCCCTGTTGCTAGAGGCCAAGGTAGAGGCCGAGGGAGGGCTCCAGCTCATGCTAGAGGAAGAGGGCATTCTAGAGTTGTTCCAGTTATGCCACCAGTGGAGGATCTTGTTATTGAGGAGTAGGGAGAGGTGCCTGCAGTGGAGCCAAACCCAGTGGAATTTAATGTTCGCACAAGGATTCCAGTAGGTCATGGGCCATATGTTGCGGTTCGTGGATTCTATGATGCAGACTGGTTTATTTCCAGCATATCCAACCACATCTTAGGTGGGAAGGGGAGCACAAATCCCTACCTCTCAGGCTCCAGGGCATGGAGCTACTATATATCAAACCCTGAGTGCACTACCCATGAGTAGAGCTCAGCCAGTTGTAGCGGCTATACGAGAGCCCAGACCAGCTGCGGCCGGCGAACGACAGAAGTTATTGGATAGATAGACCAGACTACATCCTCTTGCCTTTGGAGGTGTGTGATATGAGTACCCCAAGGAATTTATTGATCTTTGAAGGGATAGACTGCACAACATGAGGATATTGGAGTCCCACGGGGTGGGCTTTACCACCTTTCAGCTGCAGGGCAGGGCCCGTAGATGGTGGAAGTCCTATCTTCCTTGCACACCAGTAGGTTCTCCTCCCTTGACTTGGGACCAGTTCACACATCTCTTTCTGGAGAGATATATTCCACCCTCTTAGAGGGAAGAGTTACAGGGTCAGTTAGATTAGCTCCATGGGGTGAGATTTTGTGAGTTGTCTCGCCATGCACTTATATACTCCCCACCAATGCAGAGAGAGTACAGAGGTTTGTTGCGGGTTTCCAGTCTGGTATTGAGGCCACTATGGTCGGAGAGGTTAAGATGGGTACTTCTTACGGGCAGGTACTAGAGATAGCTCGGAGGATCGAAGGTGTTTGTCAGCGGGGCAAGAGAAGATTCCGAGGGACAAGCGATTATTATGGAGGGTTCACTTGTGCTCCATCTAAGGGAAAAGGTCAGTTTGTGAGGGGTTAGCCTAGCAAGCCCACATATTTATCATTGTCGCCTTTTCGGGGTGCTCTAGTGCGGCCCTATTTTAGTGCCATTTAGAGATATCCTACTATCCACCGGCCATTCAGGGTTCCTCTAGCGAGAGTTTAGGTCCCTAGAGTCAGACTCAGGGTCATTCATCTTCCACACCGAGAGGTTGTTTCGAGTGCGGGGATCTTGGTCATGTGAAGAGGTTCTGCCCCAGGCTATGGGGCAAGGCAGTATAGCAGGGCCATCGGCCTATGATTACAACACCAGTCGTCCGGCCACCCAGAGGCAGATGGTAGGTGGTTAGGGGCCGTCCTAGAGGTGAAGGCCAGTCAGTTGGTGCTCCAGCTAGGTTCTATGCTTTTCCAGCCAGACCAAATGTAGTAGCCTCAAATACCGTGATCACAAGTATTATTTGTGTTTGCGGTAGGGATGCTTCGGTACTATTTGATCCAGGGTCTACATATTCATATGTTTCACCTATATTTCCTCATTTACTGGGTGTTCCTCGCGAGTCCTTGGATGCTCTTGTAGATGTGCCCATGCCAGTGAGCGATTCTGTTGTTCTAGATCAGTTTTAGCAGTCTTGTATTGTGACTTTCTGTGGTTTTGAGACCATAGCGGACCTTCTGTTGCTCGACCAACTTTGAGGTCATCCGGGGCATGAGCTGGTTGTCTCCATATCATGTCGTCCTTGATTGCCATGCCAAGACTATCACCTTGTGATGCTAGAGTTGCCTAGATTTGAGTGGAAGGGTTCATCTTCCAGTGCATCTAGTCGGGTAATCTCTTTTCTGAAGGCTCGACACATGGTCGAGAAGGGATGTTTGGCTTATCTAGCTTATGTTCGGGATACGGTTGCAGAAACTCTAGCAATTGATTTAGTGCCCGTGGTTCGAGAGTTCTCTGATGTGTTTCCTTCTGATCTACTAGGCATACCACCAGATCGTGATATTGATTTCTGTATTGATTTGGTTCTAGGTACCCAGCCTATCTCTATTTAACCGTACCGCATGGCTCATACAGAGTTGGAGGAGTTAAAAGAACAACTTGCGGAGTTGCTAGTAAAGGGATTCGTCAGATCGAGTGTTGCGTCTTGGGATGCACCGGTGTCGTTCGTGAAGAAGAAGGATGGGACCATGCAGATGTGAATTGATTACCGTCAGTTGGAAAAAGTTACAACTAATAACAAATACCCGTTGCCGCGTATTGTTGATTTGTTTGACCAGTTGCAGTGTGCCAGGGTGTTCTGTAAGATCGACTTGAGATCACGGTATAATCAGTTGAAGATTTCTAATTCGGATGTTACCAAGACGGATTTTCGGACTAGATATGGCCACTATGAGTTTCTGGTGATGTCCTTCAGCTTGACCAACGCCCTGGCAATGTTTATGGATTTGATGAACCGGGTGTTCAACCATATATTGACTCGTTTATCATTGTCTTCATTGATGACATATTGGTTTACTCGCGTAGCATGGAGGAGCACGAGTAACATTTGAGAGTGGCACTTCAGACCTTACGGGAACAAAAGTTATATGCTAAGTTCTCCAAGTGCAAGTTCTAGCTAGATTCTGTGTTATTCTTGGGGCTCGTGGTGTTAGGCAAGGGTATTAAGGTAGATCCCAAGAAGATCGAGGCAGTTCAGAGTTGGCCTCGTCCTACCATAGCGACTGATATCAAGAGCTTCTTGGGGTTAGCATGCTATTATCGCTAGTTTGTGGAGGGCTTCTCATCTATTACAAAACCTTTTACTAGATTGACCCAAAAGGGTGCTCCGTTCCAATGGTCCGATGATTGCGAGGTGAGATTTCAGAAACTCAAGACCGCATTGACTTCCGGTTCAGGGATTTATACTGTATATTATGATGTTTCACGCATTGGCCTGGGTTGTGTATTTATGTAGCACGAGCGAGTTATTGCATATTCTTCACATTAGCTGAAGCCCCACGAGAATAATTACCCCGTACACGATTTGGAGTTGGTCGTGATAGTTCATGCTCTCATGATCTGGAGGCATTATCTTTATGGGGTGTCCTGTGAGGTTTACATAGATCATCGCAACTCGCAATATTTGTTCAAGCAGAGGGATCTCAATTTGAGGCAGCGCATGTGTATTGAGCTACTAAAGAACTATGATATTACCATCCTTTATCATTTGGGCAAAGTGAATGTGGTTGCGGATGAATTGAGTTGGAAGGCTGAGAGTATGGGTAGTTTGGCATTCATTTAAGTAGAAGAGAGACCATTAGCTTTGGACATTCAGTCATTGGCTAACAGATTTGTGAGGATGGATATTTTAGAGCCCAGTCGAGTTCTTGCATGCGTCGTCGCTTAGTCTTCATTATTCGAGCGGATCAAGGCTCATCAGTTCGATGATCCGCACTTGCTATTTCTTAGGAAGACAGTACTACATGGTGGTGCCATGTAGGTTGCTATCGGTGAGGATGGTGTTCTAGGACTTTAGGGCCGTTTATGTGTTCCTAATGTTGATGGATTGAGGGAGAAGGTTATAGAAGAAGCACCAAGTTCTCGGTATTCTATTCATCCAGGTTCTATGAAGATGTATTGCGGCTTGAGGAGCATTATTGGTGGTGGCAGATGAAGAAGGACATAGTTGAGTATGTTGCAAAGTGCCTAAATTGCCAACAGGTTAAGTATGAGAACAAGAGGCCAGGTGGCCTACTCTAGAAAATGGTTATACGAAAGTCGAAATGGGAGCGCATCACTATGGACTTCGTAGTTGGGCTGCCGCGGACCTTGAAGAAGTTTGATGTAGTGTGGGTCATTGTCGACTGGTTGACCAAGTCAACACACTTCATACCGGTTGTGACTACGTATTCTTCAGAGAGATTGGCCCATATTTATATTCAGGAGATTGTTCGGTTGCATGGTGTTCCTGTTTCCATCATATCAGATAGAAGCCCTCAGTTTACTTCGCGTTTTTGGAGGGCGTTACAGAGTGAGTTGGGGACTCGGGTAGAGCTCAACACAACCTTCCATCCGCAGACCGACGGGCAATCAGAGTGGACGGTTGAGATCCTAGAGGATATGCTCAGAGCATATGTGATTGACTTCGGAGGGCAGTGGGATCGATTCTTGACTTTGGCTGAGTTTTCTTATAACAACAGGTATCAGTCCAGCATTGAGATGGATCCATATGAGGCTTTGTATGGTTGGCGATGTCGTTCGCCCATCGAATGGTTTGAGCTCGGCGAGACTATGCTATATGATACTGATTTTTTGAAAGATGCTTTGGAGAAAGTAAAGTTGATTTAGGAGCGACTCCGCACAACACAGTCCAGACAGAAGAGTTACGCGGATTAGAAGGCGTGTGATTTATCATTTATGGTTGGCGAGAAGGTTCTCTTGAAAGTCTCGTCAATGAAGAGAAGCATGAGGTTTGGGAAGAAGGGAAAGTTGAGCCCAAGTTTTATAGGCCCATTTGAGGTGTTGAGGCGAGTTTGGGAGATTGCTTATGAGCTTGCGTTGCCTCCTAGTCTATCAGGAGTTCATCCGGTTGTCCACGTGTCTATGCTCTGAAAGTATCATGCCGATAGGTCGCATGTGTTATACTACAACACGGTTCAGCTAGATGAGAGCCTATGTTATGAGAAGGAGCCAGTTGCCATTGTTGAAAGGCAGGTTCTCTAGTTGAGGTCCAAGAAAATTTCTGCGTTAAAGGTTTATTAGAGGGATCAACCAGTCGAGGAGGTGACTTGGGAGACCGAGGAGGACATGCAGAGCAGATACCCATACCTATTCAGCACTCTAGGTATGATCCTAAACCCGTTCGAGGATGAAAATTTGTTAAAGAGGTGGAGAATGTAACGACCCGACTGATCATACTTTTTAGATCCCCATTCCCCTAATTAATACTCCTCATATGTGCTTTTATTGTCTTATGACTTGTGGGGATGGTTAGTTCGAGTTTGGAAGGGTTCAGGTTGAAAGCTGAACACATAGTTCCTTAATATTGGCTTATAATGGTTAAGAATGACTTGAGTCAACGTCTTGAGCAAACAACCTCGGAACCAGGATTTGACGGTCCCAAGAGGTTCGTATGATGATTTTTGACTTAGGTGTGTGTTCGGATCAGGTTTCGGATGACCAAGGAGTGTTTTAGCGCTTAATATTGAAAGTTGGAGCATTAAAGGTTTTCAAGTTCTTTAAATTTGGTTTGGAGTAATTTTTGGTGTTATCGAGTTCCGTTTGAGATTCCGAGCATGAGAATAATTCTGTATGGTGATTTAAGACTTGCACACAAAATTTGGTGTTATTTCGAATAGTCTAAGTATGATTTGGTGCGTTCAGAGCAAGATTAAAGCTTGAAATTCATAATTTGGTTTAATTTGGTTTTGGGGTGCGATTCTTAGTTTTGATGATGTTTTATGTGTTTCAAGAGTTCGATCAGGTCCGTATTATGTTTTTGGACATGTTGGTGCATTTGGACGGAGTCCTGGGTGGCTCGCATGAGTTCCGGACCGCTCGGAGCTAATTCTAAAATGGTGTCAGTGTTGGCTCTAGTTTCCTTCTTCGTGATCCCGTGGGTGGGGTCGCATTCATGAAGGAGGAAAATGGGAGACTGGGAATTTGTGCTACGCGTTCCTGACAGCCAGTCCACGTTCCAAAGGTCAGGGACTTGTGGACTTCGCGTTCGCATGAATAGGCCCGCGTTCGCGTAGTGTAGTCTGGAGCTGGTTGCCGCTGTTGGTCTTCGCGTTCGCGAAGAAGCCCTCGCGTACGTGTAGGCCAGGGTAGGCCAACCTTCGCATTCGCGAGGCCTATTCCGCGATGGCGTAGAAGGGACGCCTAAACAGTGTCTTTTAAAATATCGGGACTTAGGCTTTTTGGTTCATTTATTTCACTTGTTGTACAAGTTTAGAGCTCTTTGAAGAGGGGTTTTCACCTAGAAGTTTGAGGTAAGTAATTTCTATACAAAATGAGTTTGATACATGCATTTGGGGGTAGATTCTTAACATATAAATTAAAGAAATTATGGTTAAGTTGAAAAACCTAGATTGTGATAAAAATGGGATTTAACCACAAAAATAATTATGGAATTGGATAGAAATTATATATTTGAGTTCATGAGGTTATGGGTAACATTTATCTACAAAAATTTTCGGAATTCGGGCACGTGGGCCCGGGGTAAATTTTAAGAATCTTCCAATTTGGGTTGGGTAATCACTCTACTAGCTAAATTATGAACTTACGAGTGTATATTGATTAATTCATATAATATTTTGCTAGCTTCAGATTGTTCGGCACCAAGTTGAGGCCTTAGAGTGAATTTGTCGGCCGAAAAGTGATCTTTGGGATTAGGTAAGTCTTTTGCCTAACTTTGTAAGAGGGAATTTAGCCCATAGGTATTTTAAATTACTATTTGCTTCTAATTGTGGGTGCTACATATGCACGAGGTGACGAGAGTCTGTGCGTAGCTACAAATCATGCTCAAGTCCGGGTAGTTTTAGGACCCAATTATGAAATACTTGTATAGTTTGCACTCTACTTGTTAAATTAAGTGTTTAAATTATATTAAAACTTTATAAAGGTTTCGTAAAGACCGAACTTCACTTACTTTGAGTTTTGGCGGGTTAAGTGACCGTCAATAGAAATTGTGCTTCCTTGTGTATTAGTCTTGTGATTGCTTTTAAATCGGATATTCGTAGAGTAATATCTCTTCTTGTGGAGCAGTTCGAACGCCTTGACAGTATAATAGATGCATGTTTGGTTCGTGTCGTTCGACCCTCGGCAGTGTACACATTATTCTGGATCAAGGCGTACGACCTCGGCATAAATCGACGTGATAATGCTCGAATCCCGATTTCACTCGATATTATATTTATGACTTGAGAGGTTATAATTTATTTATTGGCCCGAAATTTGTTGGAGTTAGTACATGTTGGAGATTTTTAAATAGATTATCAGTTAAAAAACCATTTATTCACTGGTTGCTATTGTGTTATTATTATTCACGTGTTCCATGCCTATTTAGAATTTCTGTATTTTATTTGTTGGACCATAGTAAGTGTCGATGTCGACCCTCGTCACTATTTCTTCAAGGTTAGACTGGATAGTTACTAGGTACATGTTGTTTATGTACTCAAACTACACTTCTTCACTAATCGTGCAGGATCTGAGGCAAGTGCATCTGACATTCATTCAGGCGCGCACCCCCTTTACCCTGAGGCATAGTGGTGAGATGCTCTATGAGTCTGTTCTGCAGCACCCCCAGTCTCTCTTTTGTATTTACTTTCTTTTTATTTTATTTCAGATAGTATCATATGTGTTTTGTATATTCTACTAGTTGCTCATACACTTGTGCCACCAGGTCTTGGAAACATGCTAGTAGACACTTTATGGTTTTGAGTATTAATTTCACCATATTTGCTCTTTCATTAGTTTACGCAATAATTTACTATAACTTTCCACTTCTCTTCTACTTAATAAGTAAAAATCAGCTACTTAAATTATTAAAAAGAATAACTACATGACTAGTTCACCACTGGCTTAGCGGTAGCATTCACCGCCATCACGGCCTATAGGGGAAATTGGGCCGTCACAGTTTACGTAGCACATTCTTGGTAGCTGATGATTTTCTTCTTCGCGATCGCATACAAATTTATGCGATCGCAATACATGTTACCTGAGTAGAGATATAAAGTACTATATTTCGAGGGTTTGACCATTTTTATCATATCTTGAGTTGTAGACCTCGGATTTGAGTGATTTGTGAGGGGGTTCTTCACGCGTTGGATTGGCGTAAGTGTTCTTTACCCGGATTTTATTTTATTTAATGATTCCATATTTACTTTTATCATTAAATTAGTGGTTTGAGTTGGGAAAAAATGGAAATTTTGTGAGAACTTTCAAAAATGTAAAATGATGATTTGAAGAATGAATTGATGTCAGAATTGGATAAATTTGATATGGTTGGACTTGTATTGGATGGGTTTTATGATTTTATGTATTTTATCAGGTTCCAAGGTGGGCTCGGGGTTGACTTTTTAGTTTTTATTAAATATTGAAGCTTTATTATCCGAATTTATTTCCTATGGTTTTTATTCATGAGATGAAGTTATTTTGGCTAGGTTTGAGCCGTCCGAAGGTTGTTTCACACGAGAAGGTCATTTTAGAGTATCGGTCTATCTTCTTTGAGGTAAGTATCTTGCCTAACTTTGTGAGGGGGGGGGGTGGGGAACTACCCCTTAGGATTTGAGTCATTTGTGCTAGTTGTGTCATGTGAAGGCCATGTATGTAAGGTGACGAGTACGTACTCGAGCTTATTTGTGGAAATTTGGCCGTTTAGGGCTCTTAGGTTCTTATGTTCATTAAAAAAATGAAGTTGTGTTATAATTTTGAATCCTCCATTTACTAAATTCATCCATACGTGTCTTATTTGGAGTTGATTGAATCATGTTCCACCCTTGTTGCCAATAAACTCTTATGTTTCTTAATTGAAGTTGTCACCTCTTTTATTTCCATGTTGTCTTTTCCGTAATTGCTTAACCATAATTGAAGTTATTGAAGACTTTTCCGTAATTGCTTAACCTTAATGAACTTATTGATGTCTTCTCCGTAATTGCTTAAACTTGATTGAAGTTATTGATGCCGTTTCCATAATTGCATAACCGTAATTGAAGTTGTTGATGCCTTTTCTGTAATTGGTTAACATTAATTAAAGTTATTGATGTCTTCTCCGTAATTGTTTAACCTTAATTGAATTTATTGATGTCTTTTCTGTAATTACTTAAACTTAAATGAATTTTTTGTTGTCCTTCCCGTAATTGCTTAGCCTTAATTGAGGCTTTTGTTACCCATTTCATTGTTGACTTATCCTTATTTGGAATCTTTGATTCATGTTATCTCTCTTATCATCGAGTTGTACTTATATGGAATCATTGTTACACATTATCTCTCCCCTTATTAAGCTATTCTTGTCGAAACCATTATGACCTGTGGTGTCTTGCATTGTGAGCTCGTTCTTCCGTTTTTTTAGATTTTGTAGTTCTTGTGTTGATTTACTTGTTGTACTCTCGTGTTATTGTTGTTGTTGTTGATGTACTCAATGTTTTTGAGCCGAGGGCTATGTGTGGTTGTGATATTGAATTTGTTTGAGGAAACGTGGTGGCATATGGGAAAATGGGGTGAAAAACCTTATATTATGTTGTTATGTTTTGGAACATGTGGTATTGTTGAGAGAATTGTGGGGTGTTCGCACGTGAGTTGTCCGTGCTATTGTTATTATTGATATTTGCACATACGGCGTGACAAGGCGGGCTACATATGTGGGTTTACGCATGTGGAGAGATAAGGTGGGAATACTATTATGCGCATGCAGCGAGACAAGGCGGTCATTTACTTTATTATTGCGCATGTGGCGGGAAAATGTGGATATCTCGGGGAATGATTTGTGATGGCCTATACGCATCGTTATTGACGATATTTGTGTAGTGGTGATCCTACCTTGTGTGAGTTATACATTGCACATTTTGTGGTGATTGTTCCCTAGGTTCAATTTATTGTCTCTACTCTTACTTGTTGAGTTGAGCTGTGATAGAACACTTGCACAAGCATACATGTAATTAATCACCCATATCAAATTAAGGATATGAATCTTTATGTTACAAACCATTTACATGTACTCTCATTTACTGGCCTTCTGTGTGAGAGTTATTCTATTGGTACGTGAGTTGTCCGTGCGGTCAAAGGTCATTATTATTGTTGCCATGTGAGTTGTCTGTGCGGGTATGAGATATTATCACTCCCTTGGAACGTGAGTCATCCGTGCAGTTATGAACTATAATGTGGGTACAAGATGCCAAGTGATTAAGGTTCATGAATTGGGAGCCGTGAAATGTGACTATGAGGTGAAGTACCCCAGGAAAGTCCTTGAACAAATCTTATGTGAAAGCGGTTTCTCTTATTGAGTTGTTACTTGTTTCAATTTCTTGGTCTCACCGAACTTAAACTATGTTCAGCTTACTCCACGGCATTCTCCCTGTTTGTTCCCTGTTGCTAATTGTTGTTTCTAGCGTTCTATTGCGAGTATTGTTTTTGATATCTTTACCATGCTTCGCTTTGCATTAACATTGTTTCCCTATTAGTGCACATTGTGGTGTACTCATGCTACACTTTCTGCATATTTTTGTGCATATCTAGGTACTTCGGAGTTGGTTGATCCCTAGTTATCCACTCATTTTTATGTGGATACTCAAGGTATAACTGTCGTCAAATTTTCATGCCTCATGTAAGGCCTCGGAAAATTTCGCTAAGTAATTTAAGATTTTGTGGCGCCAAGGTAGGCTAATTATATTATTTTATATGCAGGCGAGGGCTATTAATATGATGGATATCAAAAGGATATGGTAACAAGTGTGTGAGGCATATAATAAGTAATGTGGGGTTTAAGGAGAGGCCTAAGAATAAGTCAAGTTAGAAAATTACATAATAGGCTAAAATTCCAAATGAGTACGCACAAGACCAAAATTTAGAAGAGCATATCTATATGTATATATAAGGTTTTATGTGAAGAAAAACATATTAAATTAAATATCTTTGAGTCTTGTTTCTAACGCTTCAAACCATTCGTCATTTGAACACTCCTACAATAAGTTATGACTAAATTACCAAAAGCTAGGAAAATCTGATTCTGCGATCAATTCTGCGACTGCAGAATCATTCTGCGAACCGCAAAAATGGTCTGCGAACCGCAAAATGGTTGCAGACCTGCCCAGTGTAGACCACTTCTGGGCACCAGTTTTGTGATCCATTATGTGACCCGTATACCCGTTCTGCGGTCCATTCTGCTACCGCATACCTGATTTCAGAGGCTTCATTTTCCTATTTTCATAACCCGATCCCATTTTGATTGTGAGCATGTAATTTTTAACCTACTATATATTCCTACAAAATTCAATAAATTAATTAATGATTATATACCTTGTTGAATTTCAATGTCTGTGTGTGAATTATCAACATTACATATGTCACAATTTGTCTTTTAAAAATTCATAAATGACTTAAAGTCGCATGATTCGGTGCATGACTTCAATCATTTTTATTACGGAAAATTATTCTCTAAATAATCACATTTTTTAACTAGAAATTTCAACCTTTAATTTACTCAGTAATTAAAATTTAAACTAGAGTTAATCAATATATTACTTGTGATCGATTGAAATAAATAACAACAAAATGTTGATTATTTGACACAATGTAGATTTAATGATTAATTCATTCATTTTTTTTTTCTAACAAAATTGTGAAATTTGTTCCTTAAATGATATG
>ML391337.1:0-31465 GCA_005239525.1 Nicotiana knightiana
GGGACACCCGAGCGATAGCCGGGCGTTGGAGCCAAACAGCCTGACCCAGCCTGGCGTTACCCAAGCCTGAGAGCCCTAACGCCAAGGGGGGCCTGGCGTTACCCAGGCCTTAGAGCCCTAACTCCAAGGGTGGCCTCGCGTTACCCAGGCCTTAGAGCCCAAACGCCAGGGTCCCCAGGCGGCCAGAAATCGTGTTTTGACGGGTTTTAAGTGTTTCCAAGTTAGAATAGAAGTCTTTAACACGTTTAGGGTTCATCCTAAACATATAAATAGACCCAAAAACATCACATTAAAGAGATTTTCGACATGCAGACTTTGGACAGGGGGATTCGACAGAAGACTTCTGACAGAGGATTCTACTTAGTTTTTCTTCTCTTCTCTTCTTTTAGTTTTATAGTTTATTAGTTCTAGAGTATTGGGTGTTACATGAACGTTGTAGTTGAAGCTTGAATTATTCTTATTGTTTATCTTAATTGGTTTGTTTATTCAATCTTGTGCTTAATTATTCAATTGCTTGATCATCAATTGACTACTATCTACGAATCTAGGGTTGAACTCGGGAGAGGGAATTCTAGATTGCATATAAGATTGGGTAGAGCAAGATCTTAACCCTTCAGGGGAGCGGATTTGCGGTTAGGATAGGAATATACCTAAACGCCTTGCTTGGTTATTACACGGGAATTATTAATGCGTTCTTGTTATACCTGATTCCATAGGAATATAGGAATTAGGTTAGCTTGAATAGGCGAGTTGTACTTCGGGAGAAGGCTACGAGCAATATTAACCTCGTCAATCAATAAACCTGATTAGAAGATTTAGGTCGAAAACTCAACGTGATTGTTTAACAACCCATAACTCTAGAATATCAATTTACCTTGAATTCATCTTTAAGTTAGTTGTCTCTTTAATCTTTTGATTTACTACTTTAGATTGATTTTAGTTAATTATTTGTTTGAGTTTAGTTTAGTTGATAGTTAATCACAAGTCCCTATGGGTACGATATCTGGACTTAAAATCCTATATTACTTGTCGACCACGTACACTTGCGTGTGCATTGGGAAATCAACCAACAACATGCTTTCAAGTTAAATAGATAGTTCAAAACAGTACAATAGACAAGTCTGAACAATGTGAAGAATATAACTAATTTACTTCTACATGCCAATACACACGCTGACAACCTCATGTGCTCACTCTCTCAAATACTCAACCACTCGGTACTGAATATGGCCCATACAGCACCGGAAGATCCGTCCCAGAATATATACATCACTGACCATCAGTCACCCAATACCGAAGAGTGCCAATCTAGCCCGCGGAGAAGATCCATCTCCAGGTATATGATGCTTCGGACAAGATCCATGCCCGGAGAAGATCCATTCCTCAATAATGTCAATCGCACTCACTAGGGGTGTGTACAGACTCCGGAGGGGCGCCTTCAGCCCAAGCGCTATCAAAAATCAATATAACTGCTGCGGCGTGCAGTCCGATACCATAACTATCACTCATTGTCAGGCTCTCGGCTTCACTCAGTCATTGATCTCTCCAGTATCACTCACGGGCCGACAATGTCATGAATGTAGCACGAAAACAATGATATTATGTATCAATAAATTACAACAGAGAATGGAATATGATATACGATGCATAAATATGACTAACTACAAAATGTCAATGAAATCAGTAAGATGACAGCAAGAAACGACCACTATGGGTGCCAACAGTATCGACATAAAGCCTAAACATGATATCTAGCATGATCGACAACTCGATTACCTTATCACATGAAAACACGGATATCAACCAAATAAAATCACTACACGGTTCCATGGAATCAACCAAGTCACAATTCCCATGGTGCACGCCCGTCACTTGTCATATGCGTCACCTCAATACCAATTACATAATACATAATGTAGGGCTTTGAACCCTTAGAAGCAAGTTCGAAAGTGTTACTCACCTCAATCCACGCAAAAATCTACTCCAAAATGTCTTTGCCTCTCAAATCGGTCTCCAAACATCCCGAATCTAGCCATAAGTAGTACGATATAATTAATATAAGCTAAAGGGAACAATTCCACAAGAAAATACTAAATTATAGCTAAAAATCCAAAATCGGCTCAAATCCGACTACCGGGCCCACATCTCTAAATACGATAAAGGTCACAAAACTCGAAAGCCCATTCACTCACGAGTCTAACCATATCAAATTTACTAAAATCCGACACCAAATGGTCCTTCAAATCCCTAAAATTCATTCTCCAAATCCCTAACCTCAAACCCCTAAATTTCACCTCAACACCACACAATCTATGTGGGAAAAACAATGGGGAAACAAGATTATTGATAAAAAAAGAGTACAAGAAGCTTAAATCAGTAATCCCCTAAAAAATTCTCTCCAAAATCGCCTAAGTCTGAATTCAAAATGTTGAAATGAGATTAAAATCACGAACCCTTGCTTTTAAACATTCTGCGTAGGCCTTTCGCACATGCAACCACTCATCTGAACCTGCGGAACCGCTTCTGCAGCTAAACTCCACTTCTGCGGAATGCACATACCCAACTGACTTCGCTTCTGCGATCCTTGGACCACATTTACGAAAAGCACAGGAGCGGGAAATGTCATCACATCTGCGGAACCAACCGTATCTGCGCCCTTCTGCCCGGTTCTGCGACCGCTCAGGCGAGCGAGAATCTTCGCCCCTGGGAGCTCTGCTCTCCTCTCCCTTGGCCGCTTCTGCGGCTCTTGCCCCTCTTCTTCCAACTTGCACATGCGGTGCCACTCTACAGGTGCAGTTACACCAGTAGTAGCAACACTCAGCTGCTTCATCAACTCAAAACCAAGTCCGTTAATCACCCGAAATCAACCCGAGGCCCTCGAGACCTCAACAAAACTTACCAACAAGCCCTAAATCATGATACGAACTTAGTTGAACCCTCAAATTACCTCAAACAACACCAAAAACATGAATTACACACGGACAAGCCTAGTTAACTTTGAAATTTCCAAATTCCAAAAATGACGCCGAAACATATCAAATCACGGGTCAGGTGTGGAGAGATCGGGTTTATGACATATTGGACAACTCCTTAAAGGAAGAGGTTTAGGGAAGAGTCGCCACCTAACAATTTTGTGGTGCGTTAGGGAACCTAGAGTAGATAACTCATGAATTAGTGTGCATTACCAGAGATTGGGTAAGGGCTTGAAGTTATCCTAAGGAGAAGGTGTTAGGCACCCATCAAGATCCACAATTGTGGGTCCCAGCCAACAATTTTTGTGAATTTGGACGGTAAACAAATAGAAAATAAGGTTTATATAAGAGGGGATTTCAAACAAGTATGAAAATCTCTAAAGGTTTTGGGAAACATTAGAGTAAAAAATTTGAAAAGAATTGTCCTAGGTTCAATGTAATACGGATCACATCAATGCAATACCCGGTATGTCACATCCTTAATGAGAGGCTACACGTGGTATTAGCGCACCAGTCATCATATATGTATTCACCCTTCCCACCCCGTAGAGGTTATTTAAAGAAGCGCGTGCTGGTCACTAAAGCTTATTGCGTGATATTACCCGTCCCATCCTATAAGTCTTGGAGGGTATTTAGGACTACTAATCCAACAATGTGAGTACTACGCTGAACCCCTAGGCTTTAAAAGGATAAAATTCTAAGCGACATGTAAACAAATAGGACTACAGATATAGGAACACATAAAGGTAGTTAAAGGGCTCACAGATCCCTCCATAGGTAAACACATAAATAACACGTCTCAAACACAACCAAGGTCTCAAAGACAGGATTTAAAACAGGAGTTTTAACTTGGAAAACAATAGGTTTTGGGTTTCTTGAAACTCAGTAATAAAGCAGAAAGTTTAAAGGGGCAGAATAATTTTGAGAAGACTGATTGATTAAAAATCTAGTAATTTAAAGACAATACAAGGAATCGAAAGGTGCGTAGCAGTTTTGAAGTCTTCAATAAAAAGAGACGAATAACTTTTAGAAAATCGGTAATCAGAAGTAAAGCAAGATTTTAAATAAAGCAGAGTAATTTCAAACAGGAATGACTTACTTTTAAATCCAATAATTCAAAATAGGGCAAGAACGAGTAGTTTAAAGGAGTTTTAGTAACAAAGAGAGTGAGTGCACAATTTCAAAACCCAATAATTTTAAAACAGAACAAGGATTCAAACATAATGATCTTGAAGAGATTGAACTGATTCTAAAATCCAGTAATTTGAAAAACACAAGGAACACGAGTATAATAAACTTCAGCAAAGAGGAAGTGAATGCATGATCGGTGATTTGAAAATAGAGTAGGTGTTTTAGGAAAAATAGGGTAAACTTCAGAAAGGGATAAAAACAACAGTGAATGCAGCAAAATTTTAAGGATTTCAAAAGAGACTAATTACTTCTAATATCAGCCAAGTGTAAAAGGATTAATTTGGTTTTAGTGCGTATTAGGCCTAAGGTTTGCCAAGGCGGGCGTATACACTGCCTATTTGTTTTAAAGGTGAACATGAAGATTAGCTCTGATTTTAAAGATGTGCAGGGTAATACATTTGCAGAAACGTTTCAAACTAATTAATCATATTTTAGCGAGATTATTAGATTAGATACATATTAACTAGGTGTTTAACAAAGTATAGTTGAAAACAGACATGATGAAAGCGAAAAATCCTTGGGAACATGGTATCTAATGCATACATGAGTGCCTAAAACATGGTTTCTAAATGTGGTGCTTATGAAGATGCAACAACAATAGCATTATGGCAGTTTAATTACTTTATTAGAGTTGTTAACAATGAGCAGGGCTTGTGAGATGTCATGAATATAATATATATGCCGAAATAAGAACCTAAGCATGATTTCTAATGCATGTTCTAAACAAGATTTTTATTGCACATATAGGGAAATAAATCCTATGGTTATTATTTCTACCCATTACTAAACTAAACGTGCATAACTCCCTCCCATATTCACTATCCAGCCCCAATTTCTGTTTACAATTTATTACAAGCCAAGAACAACGAATTACATCATTAGAAGAAAAGAAGAAGCTACTTGTATAGGGAGACTTCAATCAGGCCCATTCTTCCAACCTCGATCCTTTCGAGTTTCACAGCCTTACATGGTATGGGTGCGGTAAAGCTCCCTAAGGCCCTCGTGGGTCCCTGGCAAATACCAGCACCCAGATATAATTGCCAAAATTAAGCATGTGCAGTGTGGAATTACCAGCCTCAGTGTGTCAAAGTTCAGAGGGAACTCATGGGTTCCCTAAGCAATGCTCACACTGAGGGGGTAGAACCTAAGTTTTCTAGGAATAGTGTGAGGTGTGAGGAGTGAGTTTAAAAGAGGAATATAGTTTTTGAAAAGACAAGATTCATTTGAGAGACTTTATAAACTGAAGAGTTTCTTTTAGAACTAACCTCTGAAAACAAACAGAAGTACCAGACCAATCAAACGCGTTCAGTAATACATAGTTGCACACAAGGGCAATGGGAATAGGGGACAAATAAGCCACATAATAATCAGGAGGAGATACATAGATTTAATAAACGTGTTTAGACATAGTTGCACAAACCAGAGAGGTTTAGGGGATCAGGGGACAGTAGAGTTAAACTAAACAGGATGTTAAACAGCCTAATAGATGCATATCGGAATAGACTGAACATATGTAAACATAATTAACTAAGCCAAAGCATATAAGTCCTAAATAGATAAGGCATGATAAGTACTAATAGAGAAAAACAAGAGATTAATAACATGTTGAACAGTAGAAACACAAATAGAAGAAAGTCAGGAAGACGACAAACTGAAATAGTAGTAAACACATTGGTTTGAAACTGGAATATTAATTAGAACATACCAGTGAGAAAAGAGCAGGCAGAATGAAATAGCAAAATGAGCACAATGGTTAGCCTTGGATTACAGCCGGCTAACAGTAGACAAGAGCAAAAGAGAGCAGTAGTGGAGCAAAGAGCTTTGTAAGAAAGAAAGAGTTTTAGCACAAGAAAGCTTAGAACAGTGTTGTTGTTCGTTTTTTGTTTAATGAAAGAGCAGAAGTATATATAGTTTGAAAACAAGCAGTAAATNCAGGACAATGATGTTGTTCGTTTTTTGTTTAATGAAAGAGCAGAAGTATATATAGTTTGAAAACAAGCAGTAAATAAGGTAAAAATCAAAGTCAAGTAGTAATTAGGGGGGCTCAAAATTAATCACTGTAAAATCAGCAAAGATACTCCCTTAACTGAAGAAGTCGAGTTCAAATCAATAGTAAGATGCAGTACATAAGGAAAGTTATCATATGTACCTTGGGAGAATATTCAAATAGTCTAAAATCAACATAAGTACCCCTTAATTGAAGGGGTTAAGTTCGAACGGTTAGCAGGAAAATATCAAATAAGGGAAATGGAGTCAGCATCATACTAAGTAAGGAAATAATCAAGATCTGTTAACCAAAACAATCACTCCCTAAAGTCAAGGGATTCAAATTCAAACGGTAAAACACATAGTTGCATATGGAAAAGTAAAAATCATTCAAGACTCAATCAAGGAAAGAATCAGATTTACTAAGCAATTGGGCAAATAATTAAGACCAGGTTCAGGAACTCCAATTAAGGAGTGATTCAGTAAAATCAATCAATTTAAACAAACGAGTAGCATTTTAGGGTTTTAAAGAAACTTTTAAACCATCAAATAAGGGAATCAGAATCAGTCAAGAGAGAGTTATAACACCATACTTCATCATATAAATAAGTAAGGCAAACAATCGTACCAAACAGGCAGACTTAGCAACATTGACAGAAAGAGGCAAGGGATGAACAAGCATATAATCACACAGAGATGATAAAAGTAAACTAAAGACTCATTCGAAGCATGATAATTACAGAAAACCTAGCAGGAATCAAGCAGCAAGAAGACCCAAACACAGAAGTCCAAAAAATTAAGGCTTTTAACATAAACAAGATAAAAATTCACAAAATCATCACGATATGTAGAGAGCAGACTTAAGAAGGAAAGGAAACTCAGTTAAAAACTAGCGTAGAAGAGGTTTTGAGAAACCCTAGTTTTGAAAGGAAACCAAAACGTTTTAAAACTGAAGAATCATAGAGATCGAGTTGAGAATAGTGTAAAACATAAGAGAATAAGTTTAAATCATTAAAAATACATAGATTTAAGAGGTTTAAGCCAAAATTAGGGTTTCATAAGAAACCAGAGAAAAATAGGGGAACCTGCCGTGAAACTCAGGGATAGTGGTGGTTATAGCATAATCGAGTCAAAACCCAACCGGAGAAAGGCCGGAAACAACCCAAGCAGGAGCTTCAGTAGTGAGTTGGGCATGGTAGAAACCCTTAAAGGTCTCAGAGACGAGGCGAACCGGAGAAAGGAGGCGTCATGGAGGCTGGTGGTCGAAAGGATGGTGGTCGGAGGTGGCCAGAGAAGAGAGAAACTTCATCGTAGAAGGAGGTGAACAGGGAAGGTTATAGAAAGAAGGGAGAGAGAGTGACCAGAGATAAAGAGAGTTGCTCTCTAAGAATGAGGGGTGCGGGAAGGAGTAGTTAGGAATTAATTATGGTAATAATGGATCTGGGCCATTGATCTCATTTGATCAACGACTCAGATTAATTGGGGGTTAGGCCGGGTAGAGAATTGATTTGGGCTGGGACGTTTAGTGGTCTGGTTAGGCCGGGTAGAGAATTGATTTGGGCTGGGTCATTTAGTGATCTGATGGGTTGGGTAATTGGGTCTAAAGATTGGGTTAAAATGTGGCTAAAATTAAAATAAATGTGACTAGATGTTGAATACCCAATAAAATAGATAATTAATTAATTAAAATAGCCAATAATTTTATAAAAAAGAAATTAAGTTAAAATAGGTGAAATCACAGTAATTCACTAATATTAGGGGTAAAAATGCATAAATTTCGAATTGAAATAGTGCAAAATGTCCAATTGGGCCATAATTGTAAAATTATTGTAATTGAAATTAAATAAGACCCAATTGGCTAATTTGTGAAAGAATTGAGTTTCACTAGATAAAAATTGATTATAAATAACATACTGAGCAGGGAAATATTTTAAAATTATTTGTAGCATAATTTATGAATTATTTAAATATGAAATATTAAAATAAACAGGAAAATAATTTAATAAAAATATGGAAAAATAGGGAAAAACACTCATTATTACAAAGAGTAATTTTGAGGGCTTATATGCAAGTTTGAAAATAATTTGAGGAAAAATTGGGTATCAACAGCTGCCCCTCTTTATCCGAGAAGGATGAAAGAGTTGTCGGGTAAAGATATGATGGCCAATTTTGACCGAGAGGAAACCGTGGGAGAGAATTAGGCCGCACCCTGGATTCTGAGCTGCCTACATATCCCTGGTTTTACAGGAATCAGGCTGTATGTAGTTCCGAAATCATCAGCTAAATATACCGCTGATGTTTCACATGAACGGACACAAAGTGCGAGGTAAGGTAAAGTAGGAAGGTCTTACGGGGTTGTATCGGAGAACTGTAGCGGTCCGCTCCTGCCTGGTTGGCTGTTCCGGCCGGATTACCTGCAAATAAATAACAAGCATATATCGTGCATAATATAAACATGATGCAAGTTCCCGTTGGACTATGAATGTTGTCTTTGGACANCGTTGTCGGGCCATGAGGATGGTGCCTCCGAACAATGACGCCTTTGGACAAGTTGACGATATTTCAGCCCATGAAGAATGCAGTAATATTATGCTAACAAGACAGAGTTTAGTCTTGCGATTTGCGAAAGAAAAGATGGCCAGAGCTTAGCCCGAGAGAAGCATAAAATAAATAACGTCACGAAAGGTGGTATCTTTGACGAGGTAGATAGGAGCTTTAATGCAATGAAGTAAAATGCAGGTGATGTAGCATGGAACCTCGGAAGGCAGAATGGTAGCCTTATGCAGTGCAAGAAATAAAAATGCAGGGGAGGTAGCGTAGAATCTCGGAAGGCTGAATGGTAGCCTGATGTAATGCATGAAATAAAATGCAGGGGGGGTAGCGTAAAACCTCAGAAGGAAGAATGGTAGCCTTATGCAATGCAGGAAATAAAATGCAGGGGAGGTAGCGTAGAACCTCGAAAGGCAGAATGGTAGCTTTATGCAGTGCAAGAAATAAAATTCAGGGGGAGACAACGTTTAGTCTCGAAAGGCAAAATAGCCTTATACAGTGTGGGAAAATAAACGACAATAAGAGTTTTTAGTTTATGATAAACTGCGGTGGTACGATTATGGTGAATAAGCGTTGTTTGTGATGATAATAAGCGTCGGCATGTGCGACGAGTTTGAGAGCGTGTCCTTAAGAAATATGCATCTTGCGAAGATAGTAATGTGTTCTAGGTTTTTGCCGTCTTTGTGCCTGCATCNTTTTTGAGAAGAGAATATGCATGGTTTTATAAAAATATAACATATAATTTAAAGTAATTTCTTTGGATGAACCGACAACCACGACGCGGTTCAAGACATTGCAACCTCTCTTGCTATGGAATTTTGAGGGGGAACCCTCAAAATTCTACCCCAGTTTGATGGGTGAATGCTTTTGGATGTTGCTTGTGCAGTGCTTGGCTGCATTTGCTTCAGAAATTTGAGGTCCCTCCTCAAAATTATGCCCCAGTTTCCATTCGTGGGGGAAAACAAATTTTTATTAAAATGTGATCGAACCCATAGGGCTGCCTACGTATCCCCTCTTAAACGGGAATCAGGTCAGGCGTAGTCCGATTTACAACATTTGATAAAAGCATGAATGTTACACATAGTAGCGCTTGACTGCATCTGAGTTGATTGGCTTTGGCAAGATATCTCCATCCATTTGTGCATGTATGAGTTCTCCTCCTGTCAGCACTCGATGAACCATGTACGGGCCTTGCCAATTGGGATAGAGTTTCCCTTTTGCTTCATCTTGGTGAGGAAAGATCTTCTTTAACACCAGCTTCCCTGGTGCGAATCGTCTCGGCTTGACTTTCTTATTGAAGGCTCTGTTCATTATGTTCTGATATAGCTGACCATGACAAACTGCGTTAATTCTTTTTCCATCTATGAGGGCCAATTGATCATAACATCTTCGTACCCACTCTGCATCGCTGAGCTCGGCTTCTTGTATGATTCTCAAGGATGGAATTTCGACCTCGGTAGGAATAACGGCTTCTGTACCATAAACCAAAATGTAAGGAGTTGCCCCAATTGATGTGCGAACTGTGGTGCGGTATCCTAGTAAGGCGAATGAAACTTCTCATGCCATTGCTTGTGCTTCTCTATCATCTTTCTCAATATCTTCCTGATATTCTTGTTGGCAGCCTCAACGACTCTATTCATCTGAGGTCTGTATGTTATGGAATTCTTGTGTTTGACCTTGAAGGTTTCACACATGGCTCTCATCATGTCACTGTTTGGATTGCAACCATTGTTGGTAATGATTGACTCTGGAACTCCGAATCGACAAACTATGCGCTCGTGGACAAATTCGGCCACGACTTTCCTCGTAACTGCTTTGTAAGAGGCTGCTTCGACCCATTTGGTAAAGTAATCAATGGAAACCAGAATAAACCTGTGTCCGTTGGAGGAGGCAGGCTCGATTGGTCCAATAAAATCCATGCCCCAAACGGCGAACGGCCATGGCAAACTTGTTGCATTAAGCTCAGTGGGAGGTACCTTTATCATATCCCCATGTATCTGAAAACGGTGGCATTTCCGGACATACTGGATGCAATCCGTTTCCATGGTCATCCAGAAATAACCGACCCGAAGTATCTTCTTTGCTAGAATGAACCAGTTCATATGAGGACCGAAATCTCCTCCAATAGTTTTGTTGCTTCTTTTGCTTCGACACACCTTAGTAAACCCAAATCAAGAGTTCTCCTATACAGGATCCCTCCGCGGTGAAAGAAAATTTTTGACAACCTTCGAAGTCTACGTTTTTGAGTAGCGTTTGCATGTTCTGGATATTCTCCCTTTGCCAAGTACTCCTTGATATCATGAAACCAAGGCTTTTCGTCTGCTTCTTCTTAAACATAGGCGCAGTAGGCCGACTGATTTTTGATCCCCACTGGGATGGGATCAATGAAATTCTTGTCTAGATGCTGGATCATGGATGACAAGGTAGCCAATGCATCGGCGAACTCATTCTGGATTCTGGGGACATGCGGGAACTCTATCTTTGTGAACCTCTTTCTCAACTCTTGTACACGATGTAGATATTGCAGTATATTGGAGTTCTTGGTCGCCCATTCTCCTTGTACTTTGTGTATCAATAGGTCTGAATCACCAATCACTAATAACTCCTGAACGTTCATGTCGATGGCCAAGTTGAGCCCCAAGATGCAGGCCTCATATTCAGCCATGTTGTTGGTGCAGGGGAACCTGAGTTTGGCGGATACTGGATAGTGCTGACCGGTTTCTGATATTAAGACTGCCCCAATACCTACGCCTTTGAAGTTTACGGCCCCATCAAATAACATCCTCCAACCATCGTAGGATTCTGCAATGTCCTCTCCTACGAATGCCACTTCTTCATCAAGAAAATACATTTTTAACGGTTCGTATTCCCCGTCCACAGGATTTTCAGCGAGAGGATCTGCTAATGCTTGTCCCTTGACCTCCTTGTGAGTAATGTAAATAATGTCGAACTCACTTAACAACATTTGCCATTTGGCAAGTTTTCCAGTGGCATGGGCTTCTGAAAGATGTATTTCAACGGATCCATCCGTGATATGAGGTATGTTGTATATGCACAAAAATAGTGCCTCAACTTTTGTGCGATCCAAGTCAGAGCACAGCAAGTTTGTTCCAATAAAGAGTACCGGGCTTCATATGGAGTGAATTTCTTGCTAAGATAGTAAATGACTTGCTCTTTCCTTCCTGTTTGGTCATGTTGCCCAAGAACGCAACCAAATGCTCCATCTAACACAAGAAGGTAAAGTAACGGAGGTCTACCTGGCTCGAGTGGTACCAGGACTGTTGGTGTTGAGAGGTACTCCTTGATTCTGTCGAAGGCCTTTTGACAATCCTCGGTCCATTTGGTTGCAGCATCCTTTCTCAGCATCTTGAAAATTTGTTCACAAATGATGGTAGACTGGGCTATGAACCGGCTGATGTAATTGAGCCTCCCCGGGAAACTCATAACATCCTTCTGTTTCTTTGGTGGCGGCAATTTTTGGATGGCTTTGACCTTTGATAGATCCAATTCTATTCCTCGGCGACTGATAATGAACCCCAACCACTTGCCAGGAGGAACCCCGAATGCACACTTTGCAGGGTTAAGTTTCAAATTGTACTTCCTTAACCTGTTGAAGAACTTCCTCAAATTTTCCATATGGTCAGTGCCTTTCTTCGATTTTATGATGACGTCGTCCACATATACCTCGATATCCTTGTGAATCATATCGTGGAATATAGTAGTCATGGGCCTCATGTAGGTGGCCCCTGCATTCTTCAGACCGAATGGCATCATCTTGTAACAATACACTCCCCACGGCGTAATAAATTCCATTTTCTCAGCATCTTCCTCGTCCATCCAAATCTTATGGTAGCTAGTGAAACAATCTACAAAGGACTGCAGCTCATGCTTGGCGCAGTTGTCAATTAGGATGTATATATTTGGCAAGAGGAAATTGTCCTTCGGACTGACCCAGATGAGATCCCGGTAGTCGACACAAACTCTAAACTTCCCATCTTTCTTTGGCACAGGCACGATGTTGGCTAACCATGTCGGGTATTCAACCACCCGGAGAACCCTAGCGTTCATCTGCTTGGTGACCTCTTCTTTGATTTTCAAGCTCATGTCTGGTTTGAACTTCCTGAGCTTTTGCTTCACCAGTGGGCATGTTAGATCGGTTGGCAACTTGTGTGCCACAATAGATGTACTGAGGCTAGTCATGTCATCATACGACCACGCGAATATGACCTTATATTCTCTTAAAAACTCTGTATATTTCTCCTTTTCTAATGGCGACAGACGAATGCTGATGCGTGTTTCTTTGACATTCTCTGCGTTTCCCAAGTTGAAAACCTCAGTCTCGTCCAAGTTAGACTTGGGTCTATTCTCAAAGTTCTCGACCTCTTTAACAATATCCGCAGGTATATCATCCTCGTCTGAATGAGAATCCGTTTGTTGTGTTGCCTCGTTGCATGTCACATTCATTGGTTCATCAAGATAATAATAATAATGTTGTGTAAATAAAGTAATGGGGAGGAAAACAATAGCAAGTAAATATACGATTTATAGAGAAACTGCAAATTCGTTGATAAATTCAATAATCGTTTGAACATAGGAGATCTTTCTTGCAGAAAATAAAAATGCGAAAAGGAAGAATTTTATTTAAATAAATAAGTTGTAAATAAATGCTTGTTTTGTTAGCCTTGCTACCCCGTGGCTCGACGGGCTTTGGTCGTCCTGACAGACCAATTCTTAAGACATGATCCTCTGCTCACTACCTGCATGGAAGGGCCTTCCTCCCCTTTCTCTTTAATAATGACACAACAATCCATGTCCTCATCGTCCAGAAATAAATCCATCATTGTCGCTAACGCTTCCTCTTCCTCTGTACTGCAGATGATATCAGCTTGCGGGAAAGTTTTCTCCAGGTGAGGTATCGGCTGCTCCAATGGGTAGTAAGGATTTCTCAATGTTGGCGACTAGTCCTTGAATTCCTTCCAAGTGTACTCATACCCCAGCCTGAAAGTGGTACCGTGCTTCTTGAATGTTATTGGCTTCGTTATTCCCTGAAGATTTTTACCGAGCCCTTTTTCCTGGCTCGTATCCTTTCCACTTCAAGATGCTCTCGATCTTACTGTCCCACCATTTGTCCTTATCAATGGCGTTAACTTGTTCAATGTTGTGGTAGATTTCTCCACCCAACTTCCTTCTCCCATCAATGACCGAAAAAGTCCGGTGACCGTAGATATGGTTGCTACCGTCACCATAAATGATTACCTCTTGATGATTCCATTGAAACTTCAATTCTTGATGTAGGGTTGATGCCACGGCCCCATCGGTGTGTAGCCAAGGTTGCCCTAGCAACAAGTTGTAGGATGCGGGCATGTCTATCACTTAGAAGTCTACATCGAACCAGGTTGGTCCCATCTGTAAGCACAAGGTAATTTCTCCCATGGTGGACCTCTGTGAACCATCGAAGGCCTTTAGATTGATATTTCCTTCTTTTATATCATGTATACTTTTGCCCAATTCTTGAGTCTGATCAGCGGACAAATGTTGAGGCTGGAACCCCCATCAATTAAGATCATTGTAATGAAGTGGTCCTCAAATTGCGCAGTGATGTGCAGTGCCCTATTATGCCCTAACCCCTCGGGCGGCAGCTCATCTTCATGGAAAGTAATCTTATGGCTTTGCAGAACCTGGCCCACCATGTTTTCCATCTCCTCGCTGGTGATATTGTCTGGTATGTATTCCTCACTCAGCACTCTCAGCAAGGCGCTCCTGTGCGTCTCAGAATTCTGTAATAGAGAGAGGATAGATATCTGAGTTGGTGTCTTGTTCAACTGGTCGAGGATTGAGTACTCCTTGGCTTGGATCTTTCTCCAATGATTTTATGAACCTGTCTCAATACTGGGAGGACGGTTGACGGCCAGCTTGCTAGATTCAGCCTAATGTTCAGGGGTATAAACTCTGCCAGTTCTGGTCATACCCTGTGCAACAATGGCTTCCTCAGACTTGGTTTTACCCTTTCTCCTTGCTTCAATTGTGTATTCCCAAGGGATGGAGTTTGAGTAAAAGGGTGGCGTTGTTGACATTGCCACTGGAATAGGTGTGGTCATCCTCGTTCCCACTGGAGTATATGTTATAGGCGGCCGGACTGCTACTTCGAGTAGTCGTACAAACTCAACTTTGATCGGCACTGGGGCGTTTTCCTTTGTGGGGGGTCATATATTCAAACTCGAGTGGAATGGACATGTTTACCTCAGTATCCTCACACGGTTGCATCTGAACCATAATTGGGTTTAGAGTAATTGCAGGCTTCTTCGGATCACCCTCTGTAATCAGCCCAATTGATCCCTCAGGATCCCAATCATCATCTACTTCAATCATATGGACACCACCTTTATGGTCTGGTAGCGGATTATTGCGAACGTTAGGAGCAGGGTCCTTGGCTACAATGATCTTGTTGTCTATGAGGGTTTGTATCTTGTCTTTTAAGGAACGACATTCCTCGATTGTGTGTCCCTTCATGCCGGAGTGGTAAGCACAAGATTTGTTTGGGTTGATCCGCTGAGAAGGGTTATCAGGGGTGGCACCAGCAATGGTGTGACGTAACCGGCGGCTTTGAGTTTTTCATATAGGTGATCAATGGGCTTGGCTATGGCAGTACACTATTTTGGAGGGCGACGGTCGAAGTTAGGGTGAGGTCTTGGGATGTTTTGGCAAGTAGGTGGTGATTGGTAGTGAGAAGGTTGGGAATTATAGGCATTGTAAACGGGTGCTGGTTGGGAGTATCAGGGCGAGGTAGGCTGATATTTGGGTGGTGGATCTTGATATGCGGGTGAGGGTGCTTGGTATTGAGGTGAAGGTGCTTGGTAACCTGGAGCTGGTTGGTATGTGAATAAGGGGGGTGGATATACTTCGTATTTGGGTGGGGACTTGGCTTGTTGGGGAACCATTATGGCTCCCACATCCCTTTTCTTGGACACACCACCTGACTGCGGAGCTTTAGTAGTAGCCTGTAAAGCTTCAAAGTTGGTAACCATACCGCTTTTTATGCCCTCTTCGATTCGCTCTCCCAATTTGATGACGTTAGAGAACTTGTGACCTTCGACCATTATCAGCCGCTCGTAATATTGAGGATCCTGAGATCGTACAAAGAATTTCTTCATTTTGTTCCTCTTCTAAGGCTGCCCTAACCTTGGCAACTTCTGACCTCCAATGAGTAGCATACTCGCGAAAGGCCTCCGTTGGCTTCTTCTTTAAATTTTGGATGTAGAATACATCGGGAGCATTCTACGTGTTGAACCTGAATCAATCCATGAAGTCCGTTGCCATGCTTACCCTATTAGTCAAGTTTTTTGGATCTTGGCTAATGTACCAGAACAATGCATCTCCTTTCAACAATGCGGATTCTTTCATCTTTTCCCACGCCAACCAATTTGTCGCAGTAAGTTCTCAAATGGACTCTTGGATCACCAGTACCATCGAACATCTCGAAATTAGGAGGTTTGTACCCCTCGGGCAGTTCGACATCAGGCTGTATGCAAAGATCTTCATAGTTCATCCTCTCAATCCCTTTAACTCTTTCGACGCCCTAAACTCGGTTGGTCAACTTCTTGACTTCCTCTGCCAAATTCCTGATGAGCCTATCCTTCTCGTCAGATTCAGGGTATGCGGTGTGGAATGGGCTACGATTTCCACATAAATGGGATTATTGTAGGCCTGGAAGTGGTATTTTTTCTGATCTTGGAGAGGTGGAGTGTTATGGTGACATGCATTGCATTGTGCTGGCGGAACTTGGTCCTTGGGGTGATTCAGTTGTTTAGCGATGTTTTTTGGTAAAGTGGGGTTTGGAGCATTTGGGAAGTGGACATCCGGAATAATGAGGGAAAGTGATAGGTGAGACAAATTCTTGACTTGGTCAAGTTCCTCTTGGAACTTCAGCATCTTCTTCTCCAGTGGAGACATGCCCTCTTGCAGAACCTGAATACCCCGACCATCAGCGATCTCAACCTGTTCATCCATGTTGTCTTTTCTGACGCCGCTTGCCTCTTCCATCTTAGATTTGACCTTGCTTTTTTCCTTTGGGAGGACTAGGAGGAGGAGTAGGAGGAGTGCCCTTCGATCTTGTGCGGTAAGCGGATGATGCCAGAATAATAAATAAAGAAAACAAAAACAAAAAAGTAATGAAGTTAGTGAGGAGTCATAAGCGATATTTAAACACGTAGTGCAGAAATGTAAAACGTATCCTAAATTGGGGAACCTCTTGAGCCCGAGGTAGGCCTAACGACAAATTAATTTGGAGAGCTTAACATGCTAAATGCCTCATTTTACTGATAATAAAACAGACAAATCCAACACGACTCTAAGAATGCGAAAAATATAAAATGTCACTAATGGCCCGTGGCCTTATTACATCAGAAGGCAAAGTAAAGACAATCCTATCTACTTGGTCCCAGAAGGACCTTCCCAAGACTCGGCATCTCTACTCGCCTTGATCAGCGTCCCCATCCTGCGGAGTCCCAGCAGCAAGTAGGTCCAGGCTAGAATTCCTCCTTCGGCTCCCTCTGCCTTCTGACAGGTCTCGATCCTCCAATGAACTTCTCCTCTAATTCGACTATGACTCGCTCCAAGTGTGCTTGCCTCTGGGTTGAGGTGATGGCCATGTCTTTTCATTCATCTATCAGCTTCTTGTTGGCCTTGTGTATCTTGTGATGATCTTCTTCACAATCACGGAGCCTCTTGCGCAACTGGTTGAGTCTAGTCGTTGCCTCTGCCTTCTCATCTATGACCCTGTGGCCTCGAGCAAACCCTGGCTCGATACTTCCACCCAGTTATCTTCCAACCATCCCAGATAATAAGGAGAGTAACCATCATGATACCTGTCGGGTTCAATAGTGTCCTTTTCTAACCGGATCTTGCAGTGCCACAAATGCTGAGCTTGGCACTTATGAGGGCTGTCGTCGTTTTGGAAATCTTCCCTGAGATGACTCATCTTCTCGACCCTTGGTATAACCTTCTTCCTTCTTGCCTGCCTCATGACTTGGATCGGGACGTAAAGATATGTCCCTCTTTGACCAATACATATCAGAAATGGGGTGTCTCGAGTTCGGATGATGAACTCGTCGGTTCGGTACCACTCAATCATCCACTTAATCTGATCCTCGGTCAAGTTTCCTAGTAACTCGGCCCATCCATTGGCGTTTTCCGGCTGGGAAAACATGTCAGGGATGTAGTTCATATGCTTTGGATGATGGAAAGCAATATGATCATCCCAAATTCTCCTATGGATGTCCTGACGGTAGTCGCCCTTTTGCAAATGCTTAGTGAGCCATAACTGGAGTAATAGATTGCAACCCTCGAAATATTTTGCCCCTCGTTGACACTTTTCCAAGGCTCGGTACATGTCAGTAATTATCATTGGCATGATACTGAGGTCCTGCCCGTCAATCCCTTCCATTAGAGTCTTGGTAACCATACCCAACCTGGTGTGAATTCTTTCTTTCTTTGTCGGGAACACCATTAGACCCAAGAAGCATACTATAAAGACGAATACGCGGGGGTGAATTTGCCCCAGAAAAGTAAGGGCGAACTCTTCCTGATGAGTGCAGTGAGACTGGCTACGACCATACCTCTTGTACAAATAGTCAAAGGAGATATATGAGTCTTTCAAGCAGACCAAGTCTGGATTTTTCTTCATCTTTCAGGAATCAATAACCCTGGAGACTCCCAAGCTAAACCGGCTAACCCTCCTATTTCCTCTAGCAATGGTGTCATCTCATTGTTTCCAAAGCGAAAGACCGACCGATCACAGTCCAAGAACATGGTAGCAGCTTCTATCATCATGTTTTTAGGCTGAATGTCCAGAAGAGATGGGAGGTTGTCCAAGTATTTTCTGACGACTATTTTTTCACTGGAGTGAAGATCCTCCCACCAGTTTAGTAGTTTGGGTGGATATTGGTGACCATGCCGAATTTGGGGACATCGTGCCTCATTCTGCAAAACAAACATGTTAGGACCTTACCCTCGCTAGACTCGACTATTTAACATCAATAATTAGCATGAGCATTTAGTTCTCCAAATAAATGCACAGAACGTGAAGGCATCCGTTTGGGTTCCAGGGAAACCCAATGGACTTTGGACAAGGCTATATTAAAGGTTGTTGGGCGGACAACACGTTAGCCTGGTTAGGTTTGACCATGATTCATGAAACATACAATAGAGTAAGGTTTCTATGGGGTTTTAGACCGGTACCTTTAAGCGGAAAACTCATGGGGGAAGGCACGGAACTGTCGACTGCACCGCTAATCAACTAGTTTTACCGCAAATATGCCTTTCTGAATTTAGGGTAGTAATATTAGAATAGCGCAACCACTCCTTGTAAACGTTGCTATAGGATTTTTGTTTGGCACGAGTGGAATATGAATGCGGAGCATGATATGCAATAAAGAACAGTTAAACAAGTTGGCATGCATTTTGACATTTGAGGAAAGTTGTAGAGAAAGGAAATGCGGCAGTTATAATTGAAAGCAGTTACAAGGAAAACACAGAGATACGTCAGTTTTGTTTAGGATAAATAAATACTTGCGGGATTAAATAGTTAATCACATATAACGGGTAATAGGAAAGGGTGTGAGCATTTAAACATAAATTGAAAGGTCCAAATTCACAAGACAGCCTGTAATGGTGCAAGCCTAGGGAAGATCCCTATCAGAGTCTCCATGCTGTGGCGCCCCCTTTTTCCTCGAACAGGTCAGGTGCGGAGAGATCGGGTTTATGACATTTTTGACAATTCCTTAGAGGAAGAGGTTTAAGGAAGGGTCGCCACCTAACGATTTTGTGGTGTGTTAGGGCACCCTGAGTAGATAACTCATGAACTAATTTTCATTACCAGAGATTGGGCAAGGGCTTGAAGTTATCCTAAGAGGAAGGTGTTAGGAACCCCTCAAGGTCCACATTTGTGGCTCCTAGCCAAGAAGTTTTTTGAATTTGGACGGTAAACAAATAACAAGTAAGGTTCATATAAGAGGGGATTTCAAAAACGTATGAAAATCTTTAAAGGTTTTGGAAAACATTAGGGTAAAAACATTTGAAAAGAATTGTCCTAGGTTCTAACTAATACGGATCACATAAATGCAATAGCGGGTATGTCTCATCCTCAATGAGGCGCTACACGTGGTATTAACACACCGGTCATCATATATGTATTCTACCCTTCCCACACCGTACAGGTTATTTAAAGAAGCACGTGCTGGTCACAAAATCTTATTGCGTGCTATTACCCCTCCCATCCTATAAGTCCTGGAGGGTATTTAGGACTACTAATCCTAAATGTGAGTACTAGGCTGAACCCCTAGACTTTAAAAGGATAAAATTCTAAGCGACATGTAAAACAAATATGACTAGATATATAGGAACACATAAAGCCAGTTAAAGGGTTCACAGATCCCTCCACAGGTAAACACATAAATATCACATCTCAAAAACAACCAAGGTCTCAAAGACAGGATTTAAAATAGGAGTTTTAAGTTGGAAAACAGTAGGTTTTGGGTTTCTTGAAACTCAGTAATAAAGAAGGAAGTTTAAAAGGACAGAATACTTTTGAGAAGAGAGATTGATTAAAAATGTAGTAATTTAAAGACAATACCAGGAATTGAAAGGTGTGTATCAGTTTAGAAGTGTTCAATAAAAAGAGACGAATAACTTTTAGAAAATCGATAATCATAAGTAAAGCATGATTTTAAATAAAGCATAGTAATTTCAAACATGAGTGACTTACTTTGAAATCCAATAATTCAAAATAGGGCAAGAACCAGTAGTTTAAAGGAGTTTGAGTAAAAACGAGAGTGAGTGCACAATTTCAAAACCCAGTTATTTTAAAACAGAACAAGGATTCAAACAGAATGATCTTGAAGAGAGTGAACTGATTCTAAAATGCAGTCATTCGAAAAACACATGGAGCAGGAGTCTAATAAACATCAGCAAAGAGGAAGTGAATGCATGATCGGTGATTTGAAAATAGAGTAGCGGTTTTAGGAAAAATAGGGTAAACTTCAGAAAGGGATAAAAACAAGAGTGAAGGAAGATAAATATTAAGGATTTCAAAAGAGACTAATTAGTTCTAATAGCAGCCAAGTGTAAAATGATTAATTTGGTTTTAGTGCGTATTTGGCCTAAGGTTTGCCAAGGCAAGCGTATAAACTGCTTATTTGTTTTAAAGGTGAACATGCAGATTCTAGCTCTGATTTTAAAGATGTGCAGAGTAATACATTTGCAGAAACGTTTCAAACTAATTAATCAGATTTTAGCGATATTATTAGATTAGATACATATTAACTAGGCGTTTAACGGAGTATTGTTGAAAACAAACATGCTGAAAGCGAAAAATCCTTAGGAAGATGGTATCTAATGCATACATGAGTGCCTAAAACATGGCTCTCCTTCACAAATAGAACGGGTGCACCCCAAGGCGACACACTAGGCCGAATAAACCTCTTATCAAGGAGTTGCTGAAGTAGCTGCTTCAATTCCTTCGACTCGGGCGGTGCCATATGATACGGTGGAATAGAAATGGGCTGAGTTCCCAACACCAAATCAATACCAAAGTTAATATCCCTGTCAGGTGGCATGCCTGATAGGTCTGCAAGAAACACATCTGGGAAATCTCGCACCACCGGAACATAATCAATAGTGGGGGTCTCTGCACTAACATCCCTCACGAAGGCAAAATATTATAGACAACCCTTCTCAACCATCCGCTGAGCCTTCAAGTATGAAATCGCTCTACTGGGAACATAGTCTATAGAGCCGCTCCACTCAACCCTCGGCAACCCCAGCATAGCCAATGTCACAGTCTTAGAGTGTCGATCTAGAACAACATGACATGGAGACAACCAATCCATACCCAAAATCACGTCAAAATTGACCATACTAAGAAACAAGAGATCAACTCTAGTCTCCAGAACCCCAATAGTCACTACACACGACCTGTATAAAGGGTCCACAATGATAGTATCATCTACCGACGTAGATATATGAATAAATGAAACTAGAGACTAACAAGGCATATCCACATAATGGGCAAAATACGAGGACACATATGAATAAGTGGAACTGCGTCAAATAATATAGAGGCATCCATATGGCAAACTAGTACAATACTTGTGATCACATCATCCGAAGCAATGGCATCTGGTCTGGTGGGGAGAGCATAGAATCGGGCCTAGCCGCCCCCTGATCAGCCTCCCCCTCTAAGGAGACCCATAGCTAACTAAGCTCCACCCCGAGCTGGCTGGGCGGGTGGTGAAGTAACGGGTGCTAAAGTCGGGGGTTGACTCCTCTACGGAGCTTAACCTCCTAAAAGGTGGGAAAAATACCTCTTGATGTAACCCATATCTCCACACTCAAAACAACCCCTCCCTGCAAATGGCGATGGGGACTGAAGGGAGCCCTGAGCACCGGGATAACTGCTTGAAGGGCCGACATAGATGAACCCTGAGCTAATGGTGCATGAGACGGACCCTGAGCTGGAAGGGCACCAATAGATGAGTGACCCTGATAGAACTGTGTGAACCATGGCCATACGATGAACCACGGTGAACTGGGCAAGCCGTCTGAGTATGCCTATAAGGACGACCCATGACGTGGTGGAACGGACCTCTAGATAGAACACCATTAAAAGCACCTGATCCACGAGACCTCTTTCCTCCCCTCTCAACCCGCTCCTGACTGCGGGGCATCTCAATCTGTCGAGCAATGTTGACAACCTCCTCGAATGTAGCACCAAATACCCTCTCTCTAGTCATAAGCACTCACAGCTGAAAGGTGAGGCCATTGATGAAGCTCCTGATCCTCTCCCTATATGTGGGAACTAACCTTAGTACATGACGACCCAACTCAAAGAACCTTATCTCCTACTGTGTCATGGACATATCGTTCTGACGTAACTGCTCAAACTGTCTACGCAGCTCCTCTCTGTGAAACTGCGGCACGAACTTCTCCAAGAAGAGAACAGTGAACTTCTGCCAAGTAAGTGGAGCTGCACCAATCAGCCTACGTCTCTCATAAGCCTCCCACTGGGTGAAGGTAGCCCCAGAGAACTAAAAAGTAGTGAACCAGACCCCACTTGTCTTTAGAATACCTGCTGTTACGGAGCATCCTCTTACACATATCTAAGAAGCCCTATGCTTCCTTCGCCTCTGTACCACTGAAATATGGAGGTTGTAGTCTCCCAAAACTCTCCAATCTATGCAGCTCATCATCAGCATAACAGGAACCACATAGTCTTGAGCTATTTCAACCAGCTGGGTTGGTGGTGCCCCCGGTGTCTTGAGTCCCAGCATCACCTGCTCTGGTGTGTGGGCAGCGGGAGTCTGAGTACCTCCCTCGGCCTGAGAAGTGGCCGCTGCGGCTGAAACAGAGTTCACCTGATCAAAATTGCTGCACATGGTCAAAATCTGAGTTAAGGCCTTCTGAAGGCCTGGAATCACAATGGGAACAGTTGGTGCCTGAGCTGGTCCCGCTGGCGCATCCACAACTGGGACCTGATCCTGAACTGGGGCAACTGGTGGATCTGTAGGTGTTTCCCTAGCTAGTGTGCGATCTGAACCTCTGCCCCTTCCGCAACCTATACTACAACCTCGGTCTATCAAGGCCCTGTCAGGTAGTACTGGTGGCTATCCATCCTGCCCTGTAGTACGTGTCCTCACCATCTGTGGGAGAATAGAACAATAGAAGTTTAGTTACTAGAATCAACAGAGTCGCATGAAAAGAATTAAGGAATGTGAAGTTTTATAAGGGCTCGGCAGCCTCTGGAATATAAGTACAGACGTCTCTGTACCAATCCGCAAGACTCTACTAAACTTACTCATGACTCGTGAGACCTATGTAACCTAGGCTCTGATACTAACTTGTCACAAACCAAAAACCAATTGTCGTGATAGAGCCTATCGTGGATCTAGGCAAGCCACTACTCAACATCTCAACACAGTAAAAACTTTGAAAATAAATGCAGAAGCGATTGATATTAAAGAAAGCCTTTTTGAAACAAATTTGAAACAAAAATAATCCGAAATACAATACAATCTATCCCAAAACAGGGGTGTCACAGAGTATATGAGCATCTATGCCGGAATATAGTCTACTACAATGATATGGGAATAAAGCCGAAGTACAGATAAACATAAAGAGGGAGAGTCAAGGCCTGTGAACGTCATGCAGCTACCTCGATAGTCTCCAAATCTTGACTCCTCCATCAGAAGCCGCTGTGACCCGAAGCACCTGGATCTGCACATGAGGTGCAGGGTGTAACGTGAGTACAACCAACTCAGTAAGTAAGAAGTCGAACCTTTTGACTGAAAGGTAGTGAATAATTCAACCGGTACAGTTAAAAATAAAAATAACAGTGCTGAAACATAGGCATGCTTTCAAGTTAAATAGATAGTGAAAAACAGTAAAATAGACCAAATCTGAAAAATGTGAATAATATAACTCTTCTATTTCTACATGCCAATACACATGTTGTATGTGATGCACCATGCTGACAACCTCATGTGCTCACGCTCTCAAATACTCAAGTACTCGGTACTGTATATAGACCATACAGCCTAAGTAAAATCCATCCCAGAATATATACATCACTGACCATCAGTCACCCAGTACTGAGGAAAGCCGATCCACCCTGTGGAGAAGATCCATCTCCAGGTATATCATGCTTCGGACCAGATCCATGCCTAGGAAAGATCTATGCCTTAATAATGTCAACCGCGCTCAGCGGGGGTGTGTACAGACTCTGGAGGGGCTCATTCAGTCCAATCGCTATCATAAATTAATATAATCGCTGCGGCGTGCAACCCGGTCCCATAATTGTCACTCATAATCAGGCTCTCGACCTCACTCAGTCATCGATCTCTCCAGTCTCACTCACGGGCCCACAATATCATGAAATTAGCCTGAAAATAATGATATTATGTATCAACAAATAATAACTGAGACTAGAATATGATATGAGATGCTTAGATATGACTGAGTACAAAATGTCAATGAAATTAGTAAGATGACAACACGAAACGACCACTATGGGTCCCAATGGTACCGATGTAAAGCCTAAACATGATATCTATCATGATCGACAACTCAATTACTTTATCACATGATGAAAACACGGATATCAAACAAATAGAACCACTACACAGTGCCGTGGAATCAACCAGGTCACAATTCCCACGGTGCACGCCCGCACACCTGTCACCTGGCATGTGCTTTACATCAATACCAATTACATAATATATATAATTCTGGGTTTCCAACCCTCAGAACCACGTTTGAAAGTTTTACTTAACTCAATCTATGCAAAATTCTTTTCCAAAATGCCTTTGCCTGTCAAATTGGTCTCCAAACGTCCTGAATCTAGCCATGAGAAGTATAATATAATTAATATAGACTAAAGGGCTCAATTCCACATGAAAATACTAAATTATAACAAAAAAATCCAAATCGGCTCAAACCCGCCCCTCGAACCACGTATCAAAATCCGACAAAAGTCACAAAACCCGAAAGCACATTCACTCACGAGTCTAACCATATCAAATTTACAAAAATCAGACACCAAATGTTCCTTCAAATCCCCAAAATTTATTCTCCAAATCCCTAGCCTCAAACCCCCAAATTTCACCTAAACACCACATAATCTTGGTGGGAAACAACAATGGGGAAACAAGATTATTGATAAGAAAACGAGTACAAGAAGCTTAGCTCAATAATCACCTCAAGAATTCTCTCCAAAATCGCCTAAGTTCGAGTTCAAAATATTGAAATGAGACTAAAATTGCGAACCCTTGCTTTTAAACATTCAGCCAAGGCCTTTTGCACCTACAACCACTCATCCACACATGCGAAACCGCTTTTGCGGCTAAAACTACGCTTCTGCGAAATCCACTTACCCAGCTGAATCCACTTCTGTGATTGCTGGACCGCATCTGCGAATAACACAGGTGCGGAAAATGCCATCGCACCTGCGGAACCAGCCGCGTTTGTTATCTTTTTCCCGTTTCTGCAACCACGCAAGTGTGGGAGAATCTTTGCACCTGCGATCTCTGCTCACCTCTCCCTTGGAAGCTTCTGCGGCTCTTTTCATGCTTCTGTCGACTCGCACCCACGGTACCCACTCTACAGGCGCGGTTACACCAGTAGCAGCCCCTTGGACCTCAACCAAACATACCAACATGACCTAAATTACGATAAGAACTTAGTCGAACCCTCAAATCATCACAAACAACACCAAAAATATGAATTACACACGGATCCAAGCCTAATGAACATGAAATTTCCAAATTCCACGAATGACGTCGAAACATATCAAATCACGTCTGATTGATCTCAAATTTTGCACACAAGTCATAAATAATGCCACGAACCTACTCCCACTTCCGGAGATCCAATCTGACCTCGATATCAAAAATTCCACTGCCGGTCAAACATCCCAAAATTCGAACTTTCGCCATTTCAAGCCTAATTCTACTATGGCCTGTAAATCAAATTCTAGACGTGCTCCTAAGTCCAAAATCACCTAACAGAACCATTAAAATTTAAATCTGAGGTCATTTGCACATAAGTCGACATCCAACCAACCTTTTCAACCTAAGATTTCAATTAAGAGACTAAGTGTCTCATTTCACTTTGAATTCACTCAGGATCTAAACCAACTAACTCGATAAATCATATAACAACTGTAGAATATAAAAGAAGCCGAAAATGGGGGAATGAGACTCCAACTCTCGAAACGATCGGCTGGGCCATTACACCAATCTACCATGTACCAATGAAGGGAATTACCAAAAATATATCAACATACTCCCTTACTTATCATACATAACCAGCATCATTTCAAGGTACGTCTTTCAATTTTACTATTCGCGTAAATATAAATTTTTTATCATGATATAGTAAACTCTGGTTCTTGGTCGTGCACGTTATGTGCTTACTCAGTGACATATATATATGTGTATCAAATTTTAATTTTTTTTGTACATTTATCAATATATATATATATATATATATATATATATAATCTAATTTTTATAAATTATATCGCAGATGACTTTGATGATGACATATATATATATCTTCCTATTGAAAAGAAAGAAAAAGATGGAATTCCTCTTCCACCTTTTGGGATTATACCATACAAGATGCAATATGACATTTGGTTAAATAAAGGACAAGCCTATAAAAAATTCAATGATCTTTATAGTGCTACTGATTCTTGGCTAAAGCAGCTTAACTTTAACCAACAAAATCTCAAATCTTCACCTCAAATTCCTATAATATGGACCATGTCTTCTTATATTGAACTTATTTGAAGCCAATGTCATGTTATATTTTTTTATTTCATGTTTTATTGTCATTTGAGAACTTATTTTTATTGTAATATTTTTGACTCGATAATGTAGGAAATTGTGTTATTTGTATTATTTTCTATTGTATGAGAATTGGTTTATTGCTCTAAAAAACATTAGATGGTTTGAGATTGTACTTATATGTAATATCTTACCCAGACCTTTGGAGAGTATAACATAGTTTCTTTGCTGCAATATATTCAGGACTTAGAAGACTTTTCCTTGTTTAATTGTATTGACTTACATGACTAGTCCTTTTATTTGTTAAATATGTAAATTTTACTTTTAAAATTATAACGTATCAATGTTTGATTTTATACGAAAAACTAGATGATTTGGCACTCAAATTCAAAACGACATTCTTTTTCCTAGTTTATTTTTGCTACTCTATGCATTTTCAGAAGAAAAAAAAAAGAGAAAAAAGTATAGATTTTGGCTTCATCAACCTAAGTGTTTTGGGAGATAAAGTGTTCTACCTTGAAAGCAAACATGACACAAAATACAAAAGTTTTTAATCTCAACATAAGTTGATAAAAGATCATCCTTCACAAAAGCATTTTTTTTGGGGGGGCGATAAGTTCTCATTTCATGGTTAAATTGACATGGTTATTAGAATAAAAAGGGCATTGTATGATATAAAATACTTGAATTATGTTTTAACTATCCGAATTCGATAGGAGTATGTGATGACCCGGCCGGTCGTCTTAATAATTAATTCCCCGATCCTCTATTAACTGCATTCCCCAAGTCTTTTTCTGCTAAATTGAATTGCCGAGACGTTCGGTTTTGAGATTCGGAGAGTCTTGGGACACTTAGTCCCTCAATAAGAGCTTAGGTGTTGGAAAGTTTCCCGAAGTTGGGAGCATGTTCGGAATGCATTTTGGATGTCCGTAGCTCATTTACGCTTGAAATGCCGAAGTTTGAATTTTTGAAGTTTCCAGTCCGATAGTGAGTTTTTGATCCGAGGGTCGGAATAGAATTCCGAAAGTTGCAGTTGCTCCGTCATACCGTTTGGGATGTGTGTGTAAAATTTCAGGTCATTCGGACGTGTTTTGATTATGTTTTTGATCGAAAACGTGTTTTGATGAAATTGGAAGTTTTTAGGCTCAAATCCTTGATTAGTTCGAGATTCCGACGTTGTTTTATGTGGTTTGAGGATTGGTACAAGTTTGAATGATGTTATGGGATACGTCTGTAGGTTTGGTTGAGGTCCTAGAGGCCTCGGGTGTGTTTCGGAAGCTCAACGGGCCATTTCCTCCTATTTTTGAACTGTTGTTGTTGCTTCTGGTGTGTCTCTATCGCGTTCGCGAACTGCCCTTCGCGTTCACGATGAATTATTTTGACCACCTGAAATTTTCCTCTTCGCGTTCGCATAAGCCCTCCCGTGTTCGCGAAGCCCAGCTTACTTCCCCATCGCGTTCGCGTAAGCTCTTACGTGTTCGCGTAGGGTAACTTCTGGACCTCGCTATTTTCTTCATCGCGTTCGCGTTCCAGATGTCGCGTTTGCTTAGCTTCATCAGCCCAGACCTTCACGTTCTCATGATGTCACTCGCGTTCATGAAGGGCAATTTTCAGCCTTCACTTTTTGTTCTTCGCGAACGCGAGCCTACTTCTGTGTTCGCGATGCATTGAATGCCACGACAGTTATAAACAAATCAAAACCGAGGGTTAGCCATTTTTATCAAAACACAAGCTTGGGAGCTCGGATTTAGGAGAAATTTCGATGGTTTTTCGAGGTCAACTACTGGGTAACGATTCTATACTCCCTTATGCTTAAAACCCACTAAACTAATCACTAAATCCTCCTTAATTTCGGATTTTTTAATGAAAAATAGGTAAAACTTCATAGACCAAACTATTGGGTTTGAGTGGGTGATTGACCTCTGATTTGATAGATTTTTATATGGTTAGACTCGTGAGAGTACGAGGGTTCTGAAAATGTAAAATTTATTAGATTCCGAGATGTTGGCCTGAGGGCGTTTTGGTCATTTTACCTAATTTCGCGCCTTAGCTTTGAATTAAATAGTAGAATCAGTTGCTTGAGATGTTACTTATGATCTGTAATTGAATTGTATATATTTGGGCCATTTGGAGTCGGATACTCGTGGCAAACATGTGGTTTCGAGTTGATTCTGAGCTGGTTCGAGGTAAGTGGCTTGTCTAACCTTGTGTGGGGGAACCGTTCCCCTTAGGATGTGATAATTGGTAATTGAATGCCTCGTACGTGAAGTGACGAGCGCGTACTTGTGCTAATTGTTGAAAATATGATTTTTACTTTAAATATTTAGACTTAGTTTCTTTCTTACATGCTTTATTCTACTTGCAATTATAGCCTATGTTAGTTTAGAATAGCATGCCTAGTTGACCTAAATTTCCTATTTGCTTAGTTGCTTTGATTGTACTACGTGAAGCATGTTAGGCTAGAACTACTTGGTGCCTTGTATTTTTACACTCTATTTCTGAATATCTTCTTGTTGTGGCTGCGTATTTACATTGGGACTACGAATGCGGGATTGTGGTAGCTCCCCTCTGTTTCTTTACTTTGGGACTGCGGGTTATATTCCCGATAGATCCCCCTGCATATTTACTTTGGGACTGCGGGTTCGATTCTCGATAGATACCCCTGCACACTTATAGTTGGACTACGGGAGGGTGATTGCCTACGCGTCCAGACAGTTGAAGATACATGAGAAGAATTACCCTGTCCATGACCTTGAGTTAGCTGCCATTGTTCATGCCTTGAAGATCTGGCGTCATTATTTGTACGGTGTGCCTTGTGAGATTTATACTGACCATCAAAGTTTGTAGCACTTGTTCAAGCAAAAGGATCAAAATTTGCGCCGGAGGAGGTGGTTAGAGTTGCTGAAGGATTATGACATTTCTATTCGGTATCACCCGGGCAAGGCCAATGTGGTAGCGGATGCCTTGGGTCGCCGGGCGGAAAGTTTGGGAAGTTGGCATATTTATCAGCTTCAGAGAGGCCTATTGCGTTGGATGTTCAAGCCTTAGCCAGTCAGTTTGTGAGATTGGATCTTTCGGAGCCTAGTCGGGTCTTAGCTTGTGTGGTTTCTCAGTCTTCCTTGTTCGATCGTATCAGGGAGCGGCAATATGATGACCCTCATTTACTTGTCCTCAAGGACACGATTTAGCACGGTGATGCCAGAGATTTGACCATTGGAGATGACGGAGTATTGAGGATGCAGGGTCGGATTTGTGTGCCCAATGTTGATGGGCTTCGGGAGTTGATTTTAGCAGAGGCCCATAATTTGTAGTATTCCATCCATCTGGGTGCTGCGAAGATGTATCAGGATTTGAGGCAGCACTGTTGGTGGAGGCGGATGAAGAAGGATATAGTTTGATATGTAGCTAGGTGCCTCAACTGTCAGCAGGTGAAATATGAACACCAGAGACCGGGTGGGTTGCTTCAGCAGATAGAGATTTCGGAGTGGAAATGGGAGAGGACCACCATGGATTTTGTAGTTGGTCTCCCTCAGACCACGAAGAAATTCGATGGGTGATTGTGGATCGGATAACCAAGTCCGATCATTTTATCCCTATGTGTACTACTTATTCATCGGAGCAGTTGGCGGAGATTTATATACGGGAAATGATCGTCTGCATGGTATTCCAGTTTCTATTATTTCAGACAGAGGTACTCAGTTTACATCACGGCTCTGGAGGGTCGTTCAGCAGGAGTTGGGTACTCGGGTGGATTTGAGCACCACATTTCACCCCCAGACAGACGGACAGTCCGAGCGCACTATTCAGATTCTTGAGGATATGCTCCGTGCGTGTGTGATTGAGTTTTGGAGGGTCTTGGGATCAGTTCTTGCCATTGGCAGAGTTTTCTTACAACAACAGTTATCAGTCCATCATTCAGATGGCGCCATATGAGGCTTTATATGGTAAGAGGTGCAGATCTCCGGTGGGTTGGTTTGAACCGGGTGAGGCCAGGCTATTGGACACAGAGTTAGTTCAGGATAGACTCCGTAAAGCCTTGTCCCGACAAAAGAGTTACGCGGATCGGAAGGTTAACAATGTTTCATATATGGTCTGAGAGCGGGTTCTACTTCGGATTTCGCCTATGAAGGGCGTCATGAGATTTGGGAAGAAAGGGAAGTTGAGTCCGAGGTTTATNATCTTATTTCACTTATGTACTCATTATTACTGCTTGTTTTCATACTGTAAATTCCTATTATATTGTTTAACCTCAGTTGGGCCCTGACCTTCCTCGTCACTACCCGACCGAGGTTAGGCTTGGCACTTACTGAGTACCGCTGTGGTGTACTCATGCCCCTTCCGCGCATGTTTTTCATGTGCAGATACAGGTACCTCCACCCAGACGCACTATCCCCGAGGTGGAGAGATCTAGCAGAGACTTCGAGGTAC
>ML391348.1:0-12317 GCA_005239525.1 Nicotiana knightiana
CTTAATAAAACCTATGAAGAGTAAGATAAAAATTTTAAGTATTAAGATTAGACCTAAACAAAATATTTACACTAAAATTTTCGGTGTGGTAAAAAATTAGTTGTTCACACTGTCCTTTAGCTGTGGGAAGAGGTCCCACTATGTCCATACCCCATTTCATGAAAGGCCATGGGGATATTATTGGATATAATAATTCCGCTGGTCGATGCATGTTATTGGCAAACTTTTTGCATCTGTCACATTTGGATACGATATTCTCGGCTTCTTCTTCCATCTTAAGCCAATAGTATCCGGCTCTGATTAGTTTTTTCACTAAGGATCTAGCCCCTGAGTGATTTCCACAGTGTCCTTCGTGGACTTCTTTCATCACAAATTCCGTTTGGTTAGGTCCAAGGCATTTAGCTAGGGGTCCCCCGAACATCTTGCGATAAAGTAAGTTGTGAATAAGGCAGTACCGTGCAGCTTTGTGGCATAGTGCTTGAGCCACTTTCCTGTCTTCAGGTACGGTGCCATTCTGCAAAAAATTAAGAATTTCGTTTCTCCAGTCCCAGGTTAGGTTGTTGAAAGTTACCTCATTCCTGTCNCGAGCTCCCACGCTCTTTCAAGATACTGTTGCATTCTAGTCTCGCGAGAAATGTAAGTCCCCTGTATCTGATTTACTACCAGTTGGGAATCGATGTTGATCACAATTTGCTCGATTGAGAGCTCCCGTGCAAGTTCAAGCCCTGCAATAACAGCTTCCTACTCTGCTTCATTGTTAGTGATATGATAACACTTTATAGCTTGTCGTGTCTTTTCACCCATGGGTGATATCAAGATTATGCCTAAGCCAGCGCCTTTTACATTTGAAGAACCATCAGTGAACAAGGTCCACAGGCCTGGATTAATATCGTTAAAGAGTTGTAACTCTTTTTCTACTTCAGATACAATGTCATTACTAAAGTCAGCAACAAAATCAGCTAGTATTTGAGACTTAATTGCAGTCCTAGGCTGATAAATTATCTCATGCTCACTTAGTTCTATGGCCCATTTGGCTAATCTTCCTGACAATTCTTGTTTATGGAGAATATTTCTTAAAGGATATGAGGTCACAACAGTGATTGGGTGGCATTGTAAATAGGGTCGTAATTTTCTAGATGCCATTATTAAAGCTAAAGCTAACTTTTCAAGATGCGGATATCTAGTCTCAGCATCTAGCAAAGTTTTACTTACATAATAGATAGGTGATTGTTTACCTTTTTCTTCTCTTACCAATACTACACTTACAGCAATTTCTGAGACAGCCAGGTAGATGTACAATCTTTCCCCTTCTTTTGGCTTTGAAAGCAGTGGTGGTTTCGATTGATAAATCTTCAGGTTCTTGAGGGCTTGCTGACATTCTTCTGTCCATTCGAACTGATTCTGTTTTTTGAGAACTGAGAGGAATTTAAAACTTTTTTCGGAAGATCTTGAAATAAACCTCCCCAAAGCTGTTATTCTTCCTGTCAGTCTTTGAACCTCCTTTTTATTTGTTAAAATATTAGGTATTTCCTCTATGGCTTTAATTTGAGCGGGATTTACCTTTATTCCCCTGTTTGATACAAGGAAACCCAAAATTTTCCTGATTGCACTCCAAAAGCGCATTTCTCTGGATTCAACTTCATATTATACCTGCGTAAAATATCAAAAGCAGTAGATAGGTGCTGGAAATGGTCTTGTGCTTGTGTTGATTTTACCAACATGTCATCGATGTACACCTCCATCATTTTTCCAAGATGTTCTTGGAACATCTTGGTCACTAGCCTTTGATAGGTGGCTCCAGCATTTTTTAGGCCAAAAGACATGACTTTATAACAATAAATTCCCTTATTCGTGATAAATGAGGTTCTTTTCTCGTCTAAAGGATCCATTTTAATTTGATTATAATCAAAATATGCATCTAGAAAGCTTAATAGTTCATGACCTGCGGTAGCATCAATCATTTGATCTAAATGAGGCAATGGGAATGAATCTTTGGGGCATGCTTTGCTTAAATCAGTATAATCTACGCATACTCTCCACTTGCCATTCTTTGTAGGTACTACCACGGTGTTTGCCAACCAGTTAGGGTACGTTACCTTTCGTATCAAACCAATCTTCAAGAGTTTTTGTACCTCTTCGTCGATCACTTGGTTCTTGAATGGTCCTTGCTTTCTTTTCTTCTGCTTAACAGGTACGAAGGATAGATCTTCATTTAGTTTATGAGTCATCACTTCTAGTGGGATGCCTGTCATATCTGAGTGAGACCACGCAAAATAGTCTGTGTTAGTATTTAAATAATCAATTAACTTACCTCTTCGAGTGGAGCTTAGCCTCGTGCCTATATAAACTTTCTGCTCAGGTTTTTGTTCAGATAACGAAACAGCTTCGAGCTCCTCCGTAGTTGTTTTGATGTGCTCATCTTCCTCCGGTTCATGAATGACGTCCGGTCTGGAATCCGCATCTGTGTGGTATAGTACACCTTTCGTGGTTACTTGAATCTTCTTCTCATAAGTATTTTCTTTCATGCCTATTTCAGCAATAATATCTTCCGTACCTATTTGGGCAGTAATTTTTTTTATGTCTGTTTGGGCGGTGTTACCTGTTTGGGAGATTTCCTTATCTCGTAATTCTTCCACCTCTATTTTCTTGTTGTAGTGTACCACAGAATTTATATTTTTTGCGGTCTGCTGATCTCCTTTGATTTGTTGAATCCCCCATTCAGAGGGAAATTTAATTACCTGATGCAACGTGGAGGGTATCGCTTTCATGTCGTGGATCCATGGCCTTCCAATGATCACGTTATAAGCCATGTGAGTATCGATGACTTGGAACCTAGCTCTTTTGATCACCCCCTCAGCATAAGTGTTAAGCTCAATTTCTCCTTTTGTTATAACTGTAGAGTTATCAAAACCAGATATGGCTCGTGCTTTTGGGATTACTTGATTCCCCAGTAGAATTTCTTCCACGACTCTTAGCAAAATGATATTGACTGAACTGCCTGGATCAATCAACACTCTTTTCACGTTAGTGTCATGAATAAGTAGAGATATTACCAGAGCATCGTTGTGCGGAAGCATTAATCCGCTGCTATCTGCATCATCGAAGGTTATATCGTCTTCTCCACGAGCACGTTTCCCGTGTGTAATTGTGAACTTTGTGGTTGTTTTGCAAATCACTCCGTTTACTTCTTCACCCCCGTGTATTACGTTAACGGTTCGTTTTGGAGAAGGAGGCTTTGGGGGCTCCTGCCTGTTCCTCATATATGCCTGTTTACCTTTATCACTAAACAATTCTGTTAAATAGCCCTGTTTTAACAAATTTTCTACTTCACCTTGTAAAAATCTGCAATCCGCAGTTTTGTGCCCATGATCGTTGTGAAATTCACACCAGTGATCTGGGTTTCTTCTACTTGGATTTGACCGCATCTCTTTGGGCCACTTAACCTTGTCTCCCATGTTCTTCAATATTGAGACAAGTTCAGTAGTACTTACATTAAAGGTATGATCCCCAATTTGAGTACTACCTCTAGGTCGTTCATCTCGATCTTTTCTGGATCTAGACGAGGATGAGATTACATCTCTTCCTTGTAGTCTATAGTCCGACCTAGTGTTTTCGAACCTGGGGCGGATATCGCGTCCCGAGGGTCCTAAGTAAGGATCGTACCTGTTTTTACCTGATCTTCTATCTGATTCAGGACGTCTGGATCTGGAATGATCTTCATCTCTCGAACGAGCAATGATATCTTCTTCTATTATTAGTTTAGTACTGTACCTGTTATACACATCGTTCCATGTTGTGGTGGGGAATTCTCTTAGATTCTCCTTAAGTCGCCTGGTGGCTTCTGAGCTTTTATCGTTCAAGTTGCTTACAAACGCCATGGCTGCCCAATTATCAAGCACTGTGGGTAATTGCATTCTTTCTCGTTGAAATCTATCTACAAACTCTCAGAGTAGTTCCGTGTCTCCTTGTTTTATTTTGAATATGTCTTCCATTCTCTTCTCAACTTTTTGTGCACCAGAGTGTGCTTTTATAAACGAATCTGCAAGCTCAGCAAAAAAGTCAATAGAATTTTCAGGGAGAAGAGAATACCAGGTTAGAGCCCATTTGGTAAGTGTTTCCCCAAATTTTTTGACAAGGACTTATTCAATCTCTTGTTTCATTAAGTCGTTGCCTTTTACCCCAGTTGTGAAAACAGTCACATGGTCGCGTGGGTCAGTTGTTCCATCATATTTGGGAACGCCAGGCATTTTAAACTTCTTGGGTAAAGGCAAAGGTGTCACACTTGGCTTCCACGGTTGTTGAGAATATCTATCAACATCGATGCCTTTGATGACAGGTGGTACACCAGGAATTTGGTCGATACGATCGTTCTGATCCTTCATCTGTTTCTGCATGGTTAACAGTAAATTCTATAATTCTGAGTTATTAGATATACCTGGTCTCGTTTCGAGAGATTCATTAGGAATATCTCCTCTTCCTGAGTTTGCCAACCTAGATTGAGGATTTTCCATGGTGATGGTGTTATTGGGGGGTGGCGTTGGCGGTGTAGGCAACGTTGTTGGTAATCCTCTCGCAAATTCTTGCAAAGTTGGCTCACATGCTCTGCAATCATTTGCTTTACATGATCTTGTTCCACAGTTTGATCATTATTACCATGGTTGTTATTGGATCTTTCTGGGGATTGTTCCCTCGAACCACGTGGGGTTCCTGAAGGTGATGGAACTGGGGTTCCACTTCTTTTCTGGTTGTTGTCGTTGGGGTTTGACATAATTCAAAGGATATCACTTGGAAAGTAAACAAACATTATCAGATTCCCGGTAACGGAACCAATTTGTTTAACCAAAGAATTAGACCCTTTGACGAAAGCTTATTTTTAAGATGAATACGGGTTACTGATAATCAAGATAATGGGAAAAATGAATAATAGACAATATTACAGAAATAAAAGATCAAAGTTGATTGTATTCGAGAATCAGATGCCTTTACAAGCTGTATTCCCCTCCCTTATATAGGAGATTCTTATAACGTACGACTCCTGCTATGGTTACTCATTAATTACTAATTATGACATTAATGAGGCATTACAAAGGATAGCGGTAATAGGGGTTCAGTTACATAACGTTAGAGTAATCAATTGTGGGTCCTTGAATCTGCCTGTAGCTTTGTCTAGATCCATTCTGACCGTGCCTATCTCCCGTTTTGATCAAGTTGAATTTCCCGTGGCTTCGTGGATTTACTTAACCGTGCCTCTTTGTACCGTACCTCTTCAAAGAGTTACGTCCAGCTGTCGTGTTTTCCTGTGTCCACGTGACTAGCTGAGTTGTCAAAAGTTGGCTTACGTGTGAAACTCTTTTATACCAATACAAAAAATCCCTTCACGAAATAAGGTAGGAGAGTATAGATGAATTAGATGGTTGAAGGTAAAAGGAACCGAGTCTAAAGAAGCCAAACTCCTAAGGCGTGCGACAACTCGCCATACAAGCGGGCCAACTTGTCCTAAGCAGATATTGAAAAAACGGCAAAACTCAATTATAACAGGGTCAATGGGGGGTCTAAACCCTAAAGTTAAAGGATACGTATAAACAAAAGAATATCTCGTCTTGTAAGACGTTATTCTTTGATTACTATTCAGAATATAGACAGGAAAGTCAGATTTCCAAAAGCACTCCCTACGAACAAGGGAAATATGACCCTCAGTTATAAGGGTTGGATATCTTTATACACTATCAAGAGAAGAAGATTGATCTACAAGAACTTTACTATCCCTAGCAAAAACAAACTCAGCAGGGACAATTTCATCGACTCCAGGTTCACGAAGGCGTTCGCCTCTACCTTCTAGACAAAGACCGAGAAACCCTAAATCTCGGAGAAACTGGAGATCTAGTGCAAGGAGGAGGAACTATCTGAAAAGAAGAAGAGCCCCTCGAAGGAGTGGATCCTAGACTTCTAAGNGTGTGGAAGCATTAATCCGCTTCTATCTGCATCATCGAAGGTTATATCGTCTTCTCCACGAGCACGTTCCCCGTGTGTAATTGTCAACTTTGTGGTTGTTTTGCAAATCACTCTGTTTACTTCTTCACCCCCGTTTATTACGTTAACGATTCATTTTGGAGAAGGAGGCTTTGGGGGCTCCTGCATGTTCCTCATATATGCATGTTTACCTTTATCACTAAACAATTCTGTTAAATAGCCCTGTTTTAACAAATTNTCTCCTAGTCGGAGCAGAGGAAGGCGCTAAACTTTCAATATCTATTACTCTTTGAGGTTGGTTTGAAGAAGACATGTTTACAAAGGCAAAGAAGAAAGTTCTTTACAAAAGACAAAGTTAGAAAAGTGTTTCGTGGAAGCAAAGAAAAGAAAACATGTATTTATACTTGAAGACAACCGTCAAACATGAAGAAAAAGGAAAATAGTGATGGAAAGTCATAATTGAAGATGTCACTTCGGGACTGGCACAGCCGCAAAAAGACCTAAAAGGTGCTGAGTAAATGCAGAACCAATCCGGAAAGGACACGTGGTATGAGCATTAAATGGAAGTGACAAACGACGCCTATGGTGCAGAGAAGCATACAATAATTCAAGAAAAAGCGGCGGCAAAATAGTTCCGCCATAAATGAATATCCACTTACCAAATATTAATCAATAAATATATGGTAAGTGGGGGGACTATCTGTATTGGTAAAAAAGAGTTTCACACGTAAGACAGCTTTTGACAATTCAGCCAGTCATGTGGACACAGGAAAACGCGACAGCTGGACGTGACTCCTTGAAGAGATACGGTACAAAGAGGCACGGTACAATAAATCCACGAACTTATCAGCCACGGGGAACTCAACTTGATAAAAACGGGAGAGAGGCACAGTCAGAATGAATCTAGACAAAGCTACGAGCAGATTCAAAGACCCATAATTGATGACTCGAACGTTATGTAACTGAACCTCAATTACCGTTATCCTTTGTAACGCCTCATTAATGTCAAAATTAGTCATTAATGAGTAACCATAGCAAGAGTCGTACATTGTAAGAATCTCCTATATAAGGGAGGAGAATACAGCTTGTAAAGACATCTGATTCTCGAATATAATCAACTTTATATTTCTGCAATATTGTCTATTATTCATTTTTCTCCATTATCTTGATTATCAGTAACCCGTATTCACCTTAAAAATAAGGTTTAGCCAAAGGGTCTAATTCTTTGGTTAAACAAGCATGTTCTCCTTTCCTTTATGCTCAGCTGCTTTCCTTTATGCTAAGCATGTTCTCGTTGTTATTATTTTCTCAGTATATTGTTAAACTGCACAAGTTGATTTTGGTTGTCGTGTCCTAGCCTCGTCACTACTTCGTCGAAGTTAGGCTCGTCACTTACTCAGTACATGGGGTCGTTGTACTGATGCTTCACTCTGCACTTTTGTGCAGATCCCGGTACTGGACTCTTCGAACCGTAGATCAGGGTTGCTGCCTTCAGTCTAGCGGAGACTCCGAGGTAGTTCTGCAGATGTCTGCATGCCTCGGCGTCCCCTCCTATTTCATTTCTATTCTGTTCTTATTTACTTCTGAGACAGATGTGTATTTATATTTTGTTCAGACTCCTATTTGTAGTATTCATAGATAGTCCGTGAGATTGTGACACTTGTTTTGGGAGTACTTTGGTTCTAGATTTTGTATTAATATCATATCGAGCTGTTAGATCATATCATATCGTATTTTATATTCTGTGATTTTATTATACAATCTGGTAAAACTGTTAAAGATAAAGAAATAAGGTACTTAATCGGAAATGTTGGCTTGCCTAGCGGGTTCAATGTTAGGCGTTATCACGGTCCCGACGGTGGGAAATTCGGGTTGTGACAATATGGATGTGTGATAAACGTATTTTACCTGATCTTAACCACATAATTTTTCTCAGTAAAAGTATATTATTTTATGTTTCTTCCCATATTTTTAACTAAATTTTGAAGGAATGATTTTAGAAGAATTGTCGTACAAAGCAAGAAAAACTTCAAGAAAAATAATACAAAAAAAAGTAAAAGAGCAAGTTATGATGAAAAAAAAAAATTTGTAAAGGAAAATGAGCACATAAATGACGTTGAACTTTGATGATGCACCAAATTTACACTTACCGTGAAGACATCTCAACTTGCCGGGACAAATTTAAGAGTTACATGACAAATTTAGATTTACATGACAAAATCTCAACTTGCAAATGAGTGATCAGATTTACCATGACAAATCCAACTTACCAGAACCAAATCGAGAAGATCGTCATAATTTTCTCTCTTATATAAGAAGAGATTTATCAATCATAAAGGGCATCGGAGTGGAGAGAAAGCTTAGAGATAGAAGTCTGAATCCAAATTCTTATAAGCTTCTCTGTTTTATTTCCTTCACTAGTATCGAGTTATCTTTTTTTTTAAATCATAATAGTGGTTTAGTTGTCGTTTCTAAATAAATTTCAGTGTAGGAAACTACTCTAGTTCCTGCTTTTAATTAAATAGGGGGAATTATGCTTCTTGAATATTTATTTCTATTTTCTTATTTAATGGGCAATAATATTTTCATTGGTAGTACTAATTTCAGTATGAAGTAACTTTTCTTGTGTTGGAAGAAAGACGAATCTTAATATTTCTATATAATAGTAGATATTATTCCTCTAATTCACTTGCTTGAGCTAGAACTTTTTATTTAACTTTTATATGCTTTTACAGTTAGATGATATTTGATTTATTAACATTTATCTGTCTTGTACTACATATTAACTGTTTATTAATTCTGTAATCGAGAGAGGCAGAAGAAATAATATAATTAATTGTAATATCGATAGATGTTAATATTTATTCAGTTACATCTATCTCTTTTATGTTATAACTGATTTTGCACTTATTTGTAATCGTGAGGGGCGAATAATGTAATAATCAGTTATAACAAGTAGGGTAACTGAAAGGGACTTACTAACAAGAGCATATTTTAGTTCATATAAGTATGGTTCTTTAGTATTACTATTTTGAAGATTAATTTGTATAACCGAGAGGAGTGCAATTAATTATTCAACATGAGTAATAATATATATTTGTAATCGTGAGAGGCATTTATACATTTTTAAAAAATAGAAATTGAAGAATAATAAATTTTACTATATAATAGAAATATTAAGTGAAGTCAGGATCCCAACACCTTTTTATTATATTTGTGAAAATATAATAAAAATTATATTTTCATCATAATAAACTTATCATAATTTATCATAATAAACTTAGCGTTTATTGATAATTGCACACGTCATTGTGTAAACCTAGAGTTTATCAATATTAATAATTTATCTAGTTGGCATAAATTGATTTAGCCATGTTAATTTAAGTATGATGTGCAAAAATAAAAGAGAATTCACATGATAAATATTACAAAATTAGAAAAAAAATTACGAATTTTCTTATGTTGTTTGTTCTCATTAATTAGTAGACCAACTAATTGGGGTTGAATCCCATCAACCTGCCATGTATACCACATAAGATGCATCTGTGAGATGGTTACATGTGCGATTATTATCTACCCTCAACATGGTATTTAGGTAACTTGCTCAATATTTTAATTTTGATCATATACCAGATTTTTTATTCAGGATAGTTCATCTTGATAAGTTGGTTTAGCAGAATGGTTTATTGAGAATCTCCGCTTATTAGCTAACTATTGCTTATGAGAATAGAGTTTTCTATATCAGTTTGATATAGGTTATATACGACAGTATATTATATTCTCCCCTCACAAGTGGTTCAGAGTCGAGAACCAAATAATTTCATCTTACTATTATTGATGTGTAGTGTATATTTTGATTAACACCATAATACACAAAGGTAGATATTCAAAGTTGAGGAAGCAAGTGAGTTTTTCTAACATGAGGGGGAGACTATATAAATAGTTGAGAAAAAGTAACGTGGAACGAATTATTATTTCTACATCTAGATCCTCGAATAAGATAATATGAACCTTAAGTTCATAAAAGATAATTTATTGCAATTATTGCGAAGCATACTAGACGCATTTATGATTGCGCTAAATATATATATGCGAATCTTAAGTCTAGAGAAACAATTCAAGGAGAATTGGTTTCATATGAAAGAAATGTTGTTTTGGCTATGTAGTTCAAACACTTGAAAGTATAATGTCAATGGTGTGTGCAATTAACTTTATCCTTCTTATATGTCTAGCATGCCATAAAAATTTGATATGCATCTAAAGTCTACTTATATGACTTAGCTTATATGACAATCCCGGAAGAATTTAAATTGTTTAAAGCATATACAATTCTTGGTCCTGTAGTACCTCATCCTAAAGTGCTATTTGTACACATATACATATATATCTTGCTATAACTATAAGCATAAAAATGTGATAGCGAAAAATTTTACCTCTATGAAGATACTAAAAGGGCCATTCCACGACATTATATGAAGACATTACATATCTATCAAGAATAATGATTCCAAGGTGCAACATACTCATTCGAGTTAATATGGTTGATTTATTTATCAAATATCCACCAATGATATTTTGAATATGGTGCACAAGATTGGAATTCTAAGACTCAAAGATGTGAATTGATGTTCTCATCGAGGGAAGTTAATGCACGTTGTAGTCTTTTTCCCTTTTAAGGTTTTGTCCCACTGAATTTTCCTTGCGAGGTTTTTAACGAGGCAACCAAAAGACGTATTTCTAAACATGTGTACCCTTATTTCCTTCTCTATAATTTTTTTCTCACTACATTTTATTTTAGTTAAGGTTTTAATGAGGCACATTATCTGTTGGATAGACATTCAAGGGAGAGTGTTATAGAATTGTATTTAAGGTATAGAGGAGTTATATTCCATTGTAATTGATCCCAAATCAATAAAAAAATCTGTCTTTCTACTTTTCTTTGCAATACTCTTCTGCTTCTTTTATTGTTTTATAACATACGGTAAAATATTACTTGTTATTGATTAAAAATAGACTTTAAAGTCCCTTGCATAGCCCACTGACAACTCGCCACTTCTTAGCTGCATTCATTATTGTACTTTGATGATGTTTTGCATTTCCCCTTTTAAAAAGTTATTAAGTTAAACCTCTTGCGGATTAGGAGAGAATTGATTCAATGATTAGAGTTCTTCACTTTCAACGTCCCTTGGGAAGAAGGGTCATTGACCCTTGGAGTTTCATATCGCCAAAGAAGGAAAGAGAGAGAAAATGGACTTTGAGGGTTTACCAAATCAAAAGCAAAATAAATGAGCTTTTTTGTTTTCCTGATTTCTGGGTTTTTACTTTTTTATAATGATTTGAGATAGCTATAAAGTTTAGAAATGATGAAATTTTGAGTGAAAACTATGATCACTGAATTATTTTCAATTTTAAGTTTTAAAATTCTAATTCACTCAACATATTTGTCAAAAATAACCTCAACATATTAAAACATATTAGGAGATTGTATAGATATGGACAGTCAAAGAATATTGTAAAAACAAATGATGCCGAAAATAATAAATCATGGATTTTATATTCATATATTCACTATGAATTGTGATTAAATGTTTGGCCTAAATGCATGGTTCATACGACGACGCTATAGACAATAATTTAGAACACCCTAGCTCTAGACTATGTCGAAGTACATATCTAAGATTAAAAAATCATGTGGCCCCAAAAGAGTTGTCAAAGTTAATAATCATCAGCTGAAAAAAAAAAAGAGCTAACAATCATTAGAGCTGACTAATATAAGAGCCTGTTTGGCCATTAAACAAAATTCACTTTTTTCGAAATATTTTTTTTTTTTTTAAATTAATGCTTGCTCATAAAATTTTCAATTTTTATTTGAAAATGAATTTTAAATTTTTAAAAAAAATTGAAAAACTCCAAAAAATTATTTTTCAAAATTTTCACACAAATCAATCACAAAATTTAAAAAATAACCCAAAATAATATTTATGTCTAAACACAACTCTAATTTTCAAATACTATTTTCACTTAGAATTTTTTTTTCACTTTTTTATAGAATTTTACAATTCTTATGTCCAAACGCCCACTAAATCTCAAGATAAATGACATTAGCAGGTAAATTCTTTTTACGTGTGCAAGTTTCGGCAAATAAACTTAGTTGACACCGTGAACAACTATTTTTTGACCACACCCAAATTTTATACTATTTTTTGCTATAAATATTAAGGTTATATCTAATCTTAATATGTTAAATTTTTATCTTACTCTTAATATATTCTATTTAAGAAAATTAAAAACAACAAAAATATTCACATTCTTAGAATATAAGATTTTTTCTATGTTTAAATAGAAGA
>MDKJ01065957.1:0-35954 GCA_005239525.1 Nicotiana knightiana
ATATATATATGCTGCGGCGTTGTAACGACCCGACCGGTCGTTCCGAGAGTTTAGCCCCGTTCCCCCGTTTTCGCTTCATTATATGTGGTTCATCTTCATTTATGTTATGTTGGGTCGGTTGCTTTGGGTTCAGAGTGGTCGTAGTGTGAACTGAGACACTTAGTCTCTTAAACTAGCTTAATAGTTGGAAAAGTCAACTAGAAGTTGACTTATTGGAAAACGACCTCGGAATGTGGATTTTATGGCTTGAATAGCTTTGTTAGGTGATCTGGGAATTAGGAGTGCATTCGGAATGAAGTTTTGATGTCCGATGTAGAATTAGGCTTAAATTGGCGAAAGTTAATTTTTGGCGATTTCCGGTCTGCAGTGGAAAATAGTCTATCGGGGTTAGAGTGAAATTCCGGAAGTTGGAACAGGTTCGTAATGTCATTTTGGTTATGTGTACAAATTTTCAGGTCAATCAGATGTGTTTTCATTTGTTTCGGCATCATTGGCGAAATTTAGAAGTTTCAAAGTTCACAGGCTTGAATTTGATGTAACTTTGGTGTTTTTGTGTTGTTTATTGTGTTTTGAAGGCTCGACTAAGTTTGAATGATGCTATGGGGTGTGTTGGTATGTTTGGTTGGGGCCCCGATGGCCTCAGGATCAATTTCGGATGGTTAGCGAAGCTTTGGACTTAGGAAATTGCAGCAAAATAGCTGCTGGTGTGAAATTACTGGTGTGGCCGCACCTGCGGATAGGGAGCCGCAGGTGCGATGGTCGCAGGTGCGAAGAACCTTGCGCAACTACGAAATGAGTCCATGCTGGAGGAATCCGTAGGTGCGAGGCATGGGTCGCACATGCGAAGCCGCGTGTGCGGAAAAGGACTCGCATGTGCGAAGATTGGACTATTAGTGGGATTTCACAGGTACACAACTGAGACCGCATATGCAGGTCCGCATGTGCGAGGAATGGTCTGCAGGTGCAGATTAACTGGTCGAACAATATAAATAGGAGCCTCCACAAAATTATGGTAATTTCTTTCATTTTACATGCGGGTTGTAGCTGGTTTTGAAGCAAATTGAAGGGGGAATTCGAAGGTCTTCGGTGGAGGTAAGTTTCCCGGATTATAAACTCATTTCTATGCTATTTGTGACCGATTAGGCTTGGAATTTGTGGTTAAATGGCATAAATTGGGGTTTTAGGGCTTCAGAAATTTAGACTTGTAGATTAAGGAATTTAGGCGTTGTTTGTGGTCGGATTGTGATGCATTATATATGTATAGACTCGGGAAAGGATAAAAATTCTTGTGACGTAATTTTTATTGAATTTCGAGACGTGGTCTCGGGGCTCCGGTTTGGCCGAATTTCGAGTTATGTCTAAAATAATAGCATTCAATTGAGTTTTGTTCCTTTAGCGTATATTGATGATATAATCTGGTTTTGGTTAGATTCGGAGCAATCGGGAGCTGATTTGAGGGGCAAGAGCATCGCGTATTAGTATTGTGGCCCGGTAGAGGTAAGTAATGGCAATAAATCTTGTCATGAGGGTAATAAACCCCAGACTTCATATTTCTCGGTGTTTTGGATTGGACATGGTCCTCTCCGCGGCAACTATTGAGTTGCGTATTTTACTCTAAACCATATGTTAAATTGTGTTCTAAAACTATTGATATATTTGGGCTATAAGCCATGTTTGGGGCCTCGTGCCGACTTATTTAGACCCTTTGGGGGATTTTAACTGCTATTTCCTCACTGTTGATTTATGATTTACACTCAGTCATGTTTTGTTTAACAGATGTCGAAACTCAACTTTATTTACACTGTTTTGAGATATAAAATGATGCTTTTGGGTCAAGTACCCCGTTTTACTGATACGCCCGAGGGGCTTTTGAGAGGTTCTGATTGAGTGACGCCGAGGGCCTGATTGTGAGGATATGATATGCCATGAGGTGGCTTGATATTAGCGCTTTGGCTGAAGGAGCCCCTCCGGAGTCTGTACACACCCCCAATGAGCGCAGGTAGTTACCGGGTGCGAATGCCGAGTGACGAGTGATTGGGAGGCATGAGTGACTGTGAGGTATGCCCGAGGGGCTAATTATGAGTTACTATGAGTTATGCCCGAGGGGCTGATTATGAGTGACTGTGAGGCACTCCCGAGGGGCAGGTTTTGATACATGTTTTTGCCCGAGGGGCTACTTATGATTTTACCACTTTCACTCTGAACTTATGAAATATGTTTTTCCCGAGGGGTCTTTTTATGATTTTCAACATTTTTACACTAAACTTCTTGAAAGTTATGTTGAATTTATTGGCAAGTATATTTCCAAATGATTTTTACTGAAATCGGCTATTAAGCGTAATGATTTAACGTATACATTGTTGGAAAGAAAGGATGTGCTTATTGTGAATTGATGAATTGATTTTTGTGTTTCTTACTGCTCAGACCTGATTTATTTTCATTACTACTGAGTTGGCATACTCACATTACTTCCTGCACCTTATGTGCAGATCTAGGTGTTAGGGCAGGGTGAGCCGTGTATCTGTTCCAGAGATTTCTCGGAGGTTTGCGAGGTAGCTGCACGCGTCCGCAGTCCTGCTCTCTCCTGCTTACTATTATAGAATTTTTTTTTGAGTTGTATAGTTTATGTAGATGCTCATGACTAGTGACTCTGGGATCTCGGGGGTTGTATTTAATAATCGGTATAACTTTAGCTGTTTTAAAAATGTTTAAAAGAAACCCTTACGGGTTATTAGTTTAGCAAAGATGTAAATGGAAGCTTATTACGATTTGAGTGTAGCTTTGGCTGGCCTAATTCCACGATAGGCACCATTACGAGCGGCTTAGATTTGGGGTCATGACACGTTGGTATCAGAGCGCTAGGATACATAGGACTCACCGGTCATGAGCAAGTTTAGTAGAGTCTTGCGGATCGGCACGGAGACATCTATACTTATCTTCGAGAGGCTGCAGAACCCTTTGGAAAAATCTCACAGTCTTGAATTCTTGTCGTGCAAATCCATTTTATTCAGCCAAGAGCGTAACTCTTGAATTTCTTCCATGTATTTGAACGTGCCCGAGAGCGCTTGGTATCAGCTGTGCATCGACGACTTGTGACTTCCATGGATGAGATGTGATTTTGGCATGTTGGTAATGGACCAGTCTGGAGGACTTGAGGCCGGATTCATTCTGTGACTTGAATGCTAAGATTTTGATTCGGTGTGCCGTGCATTTGGGGACTTATATGTCCGTTTGTGTTCTTATTGATGAGAATTTGTGACTAGGTGGCTACGTGGTGAGTGTGATTTAATGGTTAGCCGCGTTCAGATTGTTGATTGTGACAAAAGGGTTGGCTAGAAATGTGGCAAGAACTATTGAGTGTTTGATTTTTGTCTCGGTTTGGTATATGGCTTCGAGTTGTGGGTGTATTGGAAGACCTCTCATGTTGTTTAGTTATGGAGTGAAGCGGATATTTCTGTTGGGTTATGAGTTCCTATGATGTCTTTTGGGCTGATCATCACCCTAGTAGCGTTCATGTAATTTGACTAACGGTGTATTCTAGCCATATTCGCACTCCTTGTTATTGTATTCGTTGATGGCGTCCTGGCATATACGCGTAGCCAAGAGTAGCATACTAGGTATTTGAGGAGGGCATTATAAGGATTCAGGGAGGAAAGGCTCTATGCAAAATTCTCCGAGTGTGAATTTTGGATCGGTTCAGTAGCATTCTTGGGACACGTGGTGTCTAGTGAGGGTATCCATGTGGTTAGACGTGTGTGGGTAGAGCTTCGAGAAGCTCAAGATTTCTTTGACCACTGCTCCAGTGTTAGTTCTGCCATCAGCTTCAGATTCCTACCACATATTGCGATGCCTCGGGGGTAGGCGTTATTTGTGTTTACATGCAGAAGGGTGTAGTGAATGCATGATAGTTATGGTCTTCGGAAGTGTATAGAGAGATATTATGTTTGAGGCTAATCCAGCAGGGGTATCTCTTTGCGAATTGTCCTAGGGTGTGTGATCCCTATGTTGTTCTGTAATAAGTTTTCTTCTACCAGTAAATGATATATGTTGTAATTTGAGTTTAGATCGCTTGTGGAAGTTGACATGTCTATTACAATGGTGAATGCGAGATTTGTAGATGGCTTGAGCTGTTAGACGGGTTGTGTTAATATGGGCGTTGTGAGTTATTAGTTGTCTTAATCGTTGGCTTTGAGCCAAGTGGGGGAGTCTGCTAATGATAACTTGATTACACGATTATGTGTTGTAATGGTTTCGGTTCGAGGTATATTGGTGAATCAATTATGACCTGCAGATGTGGGGTCTGGGAATGACACGAGTAATGGAAATTTCTTTGATATAGGTTGTAATTTACTCTATGGGTAAATGGATTCTATTGAATAATTGAGTTGTAATTGTAAAAGGTGTAGTGTGTGCAGTGTATGAATTTGCTTGTGGCTTCAAGAGAATGGATTACTTCCCTAGTATGTTAGTGTGCAAACTGGTCAGGTCGATTCTGTCTAATTGGTCAGTGTAATTGAGATTTATGTTGGAGGATATCATGACTTTTGGCATTTCTACATCATCATGGACTATACATATCGATATCAGGAAAGTGAAGGTAATGGCTTTAGATTCGCGGGAAGTCTCTTCAGGGTAATCATTTTGAATGTGGTGCTTTTGGGGATATTTGAGAGAGTATTTAGCGGCTTACGAGCTTTAGACGGTACAATTATATGCTTGGGACTCGTGTGGTGAGTCTGGGTTGAGAATTTCTGTATTATGGCAAGAAGAAGTATCAATTCGAAGGTAAGTCAGAAGGAACTTGGATAAATAGGACAACTTGGTAGTAGGTCGGATCGGCATGGTAAGGGATACGATTAGTTCTTTGGGTATTCATGTGGTAATGAGTTTTTACAGGTGTTTCTTGGAAATTCTCTTGGATTTTTGGTGGCCTGCGTAGCTTGGTTGAGATAGAAGGGTTCAGTCATGACAGTTTGGTGTTGTACCAATGGGATTTCAGATAGTTCCTGTTGGATTCTACCACGGTTAAAGATGCATATTTTCTACTAGCGTGAGGTGCAAGTGATGTACATTGATTTTGCTTCTAAATGGGATCAAATAGAAGTTCTTGGCTAGTTGGGTAAGTAGTAGCTTATGGCTCGGAAGGGATCAGGAAGTTCTCATATTTATCATATTATGCCGTGGTATATGCGACATGTGTGTAGGGTTGGGATTTGTATGTGTGAGGTCACGGTTCAAATCTGGAAGGAAGGTCATAAATCCTTGGGCGGCATGGACAGTTTGAGATGACTAGGTAAATTATATCACTAATTGGTGCGGCTTAATGATGGTATACATTTCAGAAAGAGCAATGTTTTTGAATTAAGGGTACCTTATTGATATCGCGACGCTCTCTTGTTGGATCAACTATTGATATTCCAAGTTTCTTGGTGACAGGGAAGAATTATAGGGGGATCCCTCGTGGAATGAGTGAGTGTTTGGGATGTGTTATGTATTCGAGCGGTGGAGTTGAGATCAGATACAGTAATCCGTGCGCTTCACGGACTTCGAGACTGAGGGTTCTCACAAACAGGTTATTTTATGGTAGTGAACTGTGAAGATGCGAGCAAAGCTAGTCGGATGTTAGTATGTACCATGTTTCGGTCATTGTGAACTTTTCGATAAGTTATCTATCTGTCGTGGGTGACTAGAGTTGATTCGGGGTTATTGGTAGGCCAGTATGGGTATGTGTTCTGCACCGGGTCAGAATTGTTTTCTCCGAATTTCTATTGTTAAGGAATTTACCATCTGATTGTGATTGAGTTTATTCATGTTCTGGAGTGATGTATGAGTTATCCTTCAGTGTTGCGAGGAGATGTGATTATTGGTTATATGCACATATGGTGCGGTTCTAGTTGGGCTTTATAGCTAGATTTGAGTAAGGTAAGTAATTGGGTATTGCGAGGTTGAGATGTATTGGTTATGTTCTTTCTGATTCGTGTGGCATGGTATTGTCCGATTTCCCCGTAGTTATGGCAATGCACTTTGAATACTTAATGTCGAATTTCGAACGGTTATTGATTTTGGGCAAGGTGGCTTGAAATATTTCATGTGGACCAGCGTTTGGATGAGATTGCACAGTGTAGCGGAGTTATTTAGGGGCATGACATTTGGTATTGGATTCGTGTATTTTGATTTTTTTCACGATGTGTGCCAGGATTCTAGCATGATGTTGTGATGGTAATTGTTAATGGCTGGATGGTTCTCTCGTGTGAATATTTTATATAATTTGATTACATTGGGATGTTGCTATTGAGTGCACGTGTTGCACATGTTATGGCTTCGAATTGTTTCGATGTGCCATGGCACCAAATTTGTCGTGTTGGATGAGAAGAGCTCATTAGACCTAGAATAAATATTGTCAGAATTGTATACAACATAGTTGGAAGGATAAATATGGGGAGTCAGCTTAGAAATCTGCTATAATTCCTGTTTGGGAAGGGGGAGCTTCATGTCTGACTGAACGGACGAGTGTTTGTTAGTTCTACGTGTTTATTTCATCATCAGTAGTATATGAAAGTGTTAGAGCAAGGCATTTCTTCATAAGAGGTTATGTACCGGCATTGGGTTGTTCTAAGCAGCTATTGTGATTAGGAGTTATCGCTCTGGGTGTTTGAGTCATGCGGTGTATTATGTGATTTCATCTAGGGTGCGTATATGTCTTGATTTAGCATGTTCAGACTTGTTTAGTTTATAGTTATGGAATTTTGATCTTGTGTATTACTTCAGAAGTGGGAATTTGGTTCTGAAGTTTATGCGTCAGGATTGGATTTCAAAATTTCAACGGTGTTGTGCTATTGGACCTATATGGGATAGGGTGACATAGGATCACCCCCCGTATGTGCATGGTAGGCTACGTGGAAGTTTGAGGGTGTTGGAGAACAACTATTGGCACATTCGAGGACGAACGTATGTTTAAGTGGGGAAGGATGTAACGACCCAGCCGGTCTTTCCGAGATTTTATTCTCGTTTCCCCCATTTCCACTTTATTATATGTGGTTCAGCATCATTTATGTTGTGTTGGGTCGGTTGGTTCGGGTTCAGAGTGGTCGTAGTGAGAACTGAGACACGTAGTCTATTAAACTAGCTTAATAGTTGGAAAAGTCAACTGGAAGTTGACTTATTGGAAAACAACCTCGGAATGTGGATTTTATGGCTCATGTAGCTTCGTTAGGTGATTTGGGACTTTGGAGTGTGTTCGACATGAAGTTTTGATGTCCGGTGTAGAATTAGGCTTGAATTGGCAAAAGTTAGTATTTGGCGATTTTCAGTCGGTAGTGGAAAATAGGCTATCCTGGTCGGAATGGAAGTCCGTAAGTTGGAACAGGTTCGTAATGTCATTTTGGATATGTGTGCAAATTTTCAGGTCAATCAGATGTGTTTTTGGTTGGTTTCAGCATCATTGGCGAAATTTAGAAGTTTCAAAGTTCATAGGCTTGAATTTGATGTAATTTTTGTATTTTTTTTGTTTTTGTTTTTGGTGTTTCGAAGGCTCGAATAAGTATGAATGATGCTATGGGGTGTGTTGGTATGTTTGGTTGGGGCCCCGAGGGGCTCGGGAATGATTTCGGATAGTTAGCAGAGGTTTGGACTTAGGAAATTGTAGCGCAATAACTGTTGGTGTGAAATTACTGGTGTGGCCGCACCTGCAGATAGGGAGCCACAGGTGCAATGGCCGCATGTGCGAAGAACCTTGCGCAAGTGCGAAATGAGGCCAAGCTGGAGAAATCCGTAGGTGCGAGGCATGGGTTGCACCTGCAAAGCCGCATGTGCGGAAAAGGACTCGCAGGTGCAAAGTTTGGACTGTTAGTGGGATTTCGCAGGTGCGCACCTGGGACCGCAGGTGCGGCTTAGCTGGCCAGACAGCATAAGTAGGAGCCTCCACGAAATTTTGGCAATTTCTTTCATTTTGCATGCGGGATTGAGCTGGTTTTGGAGCAAATTGAAGGGGGAATTCGAAGGTCTTCAGCGGAGGTAAGTTTCCCGGATTATAAACTCATTTCTATGCTATTTTGTGACGGATTAGGCTTGGAATTTGTGGTTAAATGGTATAAATTAGGGGTTTAGGGCTTGAGAAATTTAGACTTGTAGATTCAGGAATTTAGGCGTTGTTTGTGGTCGGATTGGGATGCATTATATATGTATAGACTCGGGAAAGGATAAGGATTCTTGTGACGCAATTTTTATTGAATTTTGAGACGTGGGCTTGGGGCTCGGGTTTGGCCGAATTTCGAGAATTGTGTCTAAGATAATAGCTTTCGATTTATTTTTGTTCATTTAGCGTATATTGATGAAGTAATCTGGTTTTGGTTAGATTTGGAGCAATCGGGATTCGATATGACGGGAAAGAGCATCGCGGATTAGTATTGTTGCCCGGTAGAGGTAAATAATGGCTATAAATCTTGTCCTGAGGGTATGAAACCCCGGAGTTCGTATTCCTCACTGGTTTTAGAATGACACACATGTCGGATGACGAGTATGTGGCGTGCACTGATTTTTGTATTGGACTTGGTCCTCTCCGCGGCAACTATTGAGTTGCGTATTTTACTCTAAACCATATGTTAAATTGTGTTCTAAACCTATTGATATATTTGGGCTATAAGCCATGTTTGGGGCCTCTTGTCGATTTGTTTAGACACCTTGGGGGTCTTTTTACTGCTATTTCCTCACTGTTGATTTATGATTTACACTCAGTCATGTTATGTTTAACTGATTTCGAAACTCAGTCTTATTTACACTTTTTTGAGATATAAAATGATGCTTTTGGGTCGAGTACCCCGTTTGACTGATACGCCCGAGGGGATTTTGAGAGGTTCTGACTGAGTGAGGCTCGCCTGATTATGAGGATATGATACGCCACAAGGTGACTTGATATTAGCGCTTGGGCTGAAGGAGCCCCTCCGGAGTCTGTACACACCTCCAGTGAGTGAAAGTACCTACTGAGTGCGAGTGCCGAGTGACAAGTGATTGGGAGGCATGAGTGACTGTGAGGTATGACTGAGGGGCTGATAATGAGTAACTGTGAGGTATGACCGAGGGGCTGATTGTGAGTGACTGTGAGGCATGCTCGAGGGGCAGGTTCTGATACATGTTTTTGCCCGAGGGGTTACTTATGATTTTACCACTTTCACTCCGAACTTCTGAAATATGTTTTGCCCGAGGGGCCTTTTTATGATTTTCAGCATTTTTACGCTAAACTTCTTGAAAGTTATGTTGAAACTATTGGCAAGTATATTTCCAAATGACTTTTACTGAAATCGGCTTTTAAGCGTGATGATTTAACGTATACATTGTTGGAAAGAAAGGCTATGCTTATTGTGAATTGATGAATTGATTTTTATGTGTTTCTTACTGCTCAAACCTGATTTATTTTCATTACTACTGAGTTGGCGTACTCACATTACTCCCTACACCGTGTGTGCAGATCCAGGTGGTAGGGCAGGGTGAGCCGTGTATATGTTCCAGAGATTTCTCGGAGGTTTGCGAGGTAGCTGCACGCGTCCGCAGTCATGCTCTCTCCTGCTTACTATTATAGATTTTTTTATGAGTTGTATATTTTATGTAGATTCTCATGGCCAGTTACTCCGGGATCTCGGGGGTTGTATTTAATATTTTGTATAGCTTTAACTGTTTTAAAAATGTTTACAAGAAACCCTTACGGGTTATCAGTTTAGTAAAGATGTAAAAGGAAGCTTATTACGATTTGAGTGTAGTTTTGGCTAGCCTAGTTCCAAGATAAGTGCTATCACGATTGGCTTAGATTTTGGGTCGTGACAGGTGTGCAACCCGATCCAAATAATAGTCGACTGTGCTCACTGGGGGTGTACAGACTCCTGAAGGGGCTCCAACAGCCCAAGCGCTAAATTTATGCGGCGTGCGGCCCGATCCAATATATATATATATATATATATATTGCTGCAGCGTGCAGCCCGATCCATATAATATATTGCTGCGGCGTGCAGCCCGATCCCTATAATATATACTGCTGCGACGTGCAGCCCGGTCCATATAATATCCTCACCACTCGGCTCTCGGCCTCACTCAGTCATCCTCACAAGCCACTCGGGCAACTCATCTCAACTCACGGGACTCAGCCCAAAGAACCTCTCAGTATTCTAAAACAGTGTGATCACAGTGATAAAAGCAACAGGTATAAAGCATGACTAAGTTCATAAATTTTCTATCAAAAATAGTGTGAGAATATTGGGAAAATACACCTGAGGGTCCAAACCGTTCGGCACAAGGCCCCAAACATGGCATGCAGCCCAATAATATAATGTGAACGTCAAAAATACAGGATATCGTACGATTCCAAATCAAATATGCGGCTTAAGGTCGCTACAGGACGAACCAAGTCACAAAGCCCTATCGATGCACGCCCACACGCTCGTCACCTAGCATGTGCATCACCTCATTTATCAAAACAATATGAAATACTGGGGTTTCATACCCTCAGGTCTAGATTTACAACAGTTACTTACCTCAAACCGGCCCGAATACTACTCCGTGATGCTCTTGCCTCTCGAATCGGCTCCCAAATGCTCTAGGTCTACCAATAGCAGATTACTAACATCAAAATGTGCTACGAAGCCGAAACCCATTAAAAATGATAACAATTGGGCACAAATCCCGAAATTGGCCAAACCCGACCCCCGAGCCCACGTCTCGTAATTCGATAACAATCACAAAATCGGAATCCCCATTCTCCCACGAGTCTATACATACCAAGAACATAAAAAATCAGACCACAATTGCCCCTTCAATTACTCAACCAAAGTCTCCAATTATCCAAGCCCTAACCCGCAATTTAACGCTGATTTTCCCCCCAAATTTACCCTAAATCAGTCCAAAAATTACATAGGAATGAGTTTTAGGTTCAATTATCTTACCTCAACAAAGTCCTCTTGATTTCTTCCTTCAAAACCCTATCCCAAAGCTTAATCCTGGATGAAAATATTGAAGAAATGGCTAAAAATCGCGAAGGATGGAATTTATACCCTCCTATCGAGTGGTTCCACACCTGCGGCCACTTACGCGCACCTGCGGACCCGAACCTATGGTCCCAGGTGCGCACCTGAGGAAAACACTTAGAAGACCAGCCTCCGCGCCTGCGCTCAAAATTCTGCATCTACGGCTTCGCAAGTGCGGAGAAAACCTCGCGCCTGCGGAACTCGTCCAACCCACAATAATCCGTGCCTGCGACGAGTCGTCCTCTTCTACGGGCCCGCGCCTGCGGTCCCCTATCCGCAGGTGCGGTAACATTAGCACTAGCAGCATCGGCTGCTATTTTCCAACTTAAAATCCCCCGATGGCTATCCAAAATCAACCAGAGCCCCTCGGGACCCCAACCAAACATACAAACAAGTCATAAATGATCACCCAGACTTAGTCGAACCCTCGGAACACCCAAAATAATTGAAACTTCAATTCAACCCATGATTCAAGCCTAAGATTCCTAAAACTTCCGAAAATCACTAACAATGCTGAAACCAACCAGAACACATCCGAATGACCTAAAAATTTACACACATGTCCAAAATGACACTATGAACCTGCTCCAACTATCGGAATTCCATTCCGATCCGGATAGCCTATTTTCCACTGCTGACCGGAAATAGCCAAAAACTGCTTTCGCCAATTCAAGCCTAATCCTACACCGGACATCAAAACCACATTCCGAACACACTCCTAAGTACAAAATCACCTAACAAAGCTATCCGATCTTTAAAATCCACATTCCGAGGTCGATTACCAATAAGTCAACTCTCAATTCACTTTTTCAACTATTAGGCCAATTTAAGAGACTAATTGTCTCATCTCTCACTACGACCACTCTGAACCCGAACCAACTGGCCCAACACATCATAATGAAGCCGAACCACATATAATGAAGCAGAAACGGGGGAAACAGGTCTATTACTCTCGGAACGACCGGCTAGGTCGTTACATCCTCCTCCACTTAAACATACGTTTGTCCTCGAATGTACCATGAGTTGTTCTCCAACGCCATCAAACTGCCACGTAACCTCACCATGCATATACCCGGGGGTGATCCCACGTCAACCTATCCCATATAGGTCCAATAGCACAACAGGCTGGAATTTCACAATCCAACCTAATCGAAAAGCCTTAGAACTATATTTCCATTTTTAAAATAATTAGCAAGATCAAAATACCATATCTATAAACTAAACAAGTCTGAACACGCTGCATCAAGCCATATCCGTAACCCAAGATGTAATCACATAATATACCGCATGACTCAACCACCCATAGCGATAACTCCTAATTACAATAGCTGCTCAAAATAACCCAATACCGCTACATATCCTCTCATCAAGAAATGTATCGCTCTAACACTTTCGTATATTGCCGATGATGAAAGAAACGCGTAGAAACTAGCAACCATTCATCCATCCGAAGAAATGATTCATCGAAATAATGAGTCACTATTGATATCGACACATTTGAGATCGCCAAATGGCCGGGAGTTCCTCCATTCAATCCTTTTCATTCAGACATGAAGTTCCCCTTTCCCAATGGGAATTATAGCAGATTTCTAAGCCGACTCCCGATATTTATCCTTCCAACTATGCTATAGTCAATTCTGACAGTATTCATTCTAGGTCCAATGACCTCTTCTCATCCAACATGACCACTCTGATGACATGACACATCAATACAATCCAAAGCCAAAACCTATGAAAGTTGTGAACTGAATAGAAACATTCCAATGTAATCAAATTATATAAAAGATTCACACGAAAGGGCCACCCCGCCATTAACAATTACCGTCACAACACCATGCTAAGAGCCTGACACTCATAGAAAAATCAAAACACATGAATCTGACACCAAGGATCATACCTCCACATAACTCTGCTACAATGTATGATACCATCCAAACGCTCGGTCACATGAAATACTTCCAGCCACCTGGATCAAAATCAATAACCATGCACAATTCGACATAAAGTACTCCAAGTGCATTGCCTTAACCATAGAGAAACCGGACGATACCATGCCACACGAATCAGAAAGTACATAACCAATACATCTCAATCCTGTAATGCCCAATTACTTACCTTACTCAAACATAGCTATAAAGCCCACTTAGAACCGCACCATATGTGTCTATAACCAACGATCACAACTTCTCGCAACCTCGAAGGGTAACTTATATATCACTCAAGAACACGAATAAACTCAATGACAATCTGATGGTACATTCCTCAACAATAGCAATTCAGAGCCAACAATTCAGACCCGGTGCAGAACACACACCCATATTGGTCCTACCAATGAACCCTAAATCAACTCTGGTCATAAACAATAGACAAATGACCCTCTGAAGGTCCATAATGACTGAATCACAACACACTAACCCCTGGCTAACCTTGGCTATGTCTCTACAGCCGTCAACTATGAAATCATCTCCTCATTCGAGTCCCCAGACTCAAAATCCTCCGAGCACACAAATCATTATATCCAATCTCAACTCCATCGCCTAAATGTCTGATACTTCCCCAATACACGATCATACCACGAGGGATACCCCTAAAATATGTATATGTTACAAGGCCAAATTTGAATACCCGCATCCAACCAACAAGAAGAGTACCGCCATACTAATGAAGTATCCATAAATCAAAACACACTGCCTCTTCTGAAACTTATACCTTCTTCAAGCCATATCTAAAAGTAACATCATCTACCTAATCATCTAAGATCATCCATGCCACCTAAGAATTCAGAACCTTCCTTTCAAATCGCATCGTGACCTAGCACCCGCAATCTCAATACTACACCGCAGATCACACCCATTATGCCACCATATGAATGATACAACAAACCTCAAACCCACTCTGAGTCACAATCAAGTACATACTCAATTAGCTAAGATCTTTCCATTTGATTTCATTCTGGAGAAAATTACAATATGCCACATGGTCCACACACCAGTAGAAAATATGCATCTCAAACTACGGTAGAGACCATCTAGAACTCTCAAAATCCATTTGCACTTAACCAAACCGTCAGGACTGAATCCCTCTAACTCAACTAAGCTACGCAATACGCAAAAACCCAAAAGCATTGCCACAAATCACACGTTGAACCTTACCAAATCATAAGCACCCAAAGGACCGATCTTACCCATTACCATGCTGATCCAATCCACTACCAAGCTGTCCTATTTCTCCGAGTCCCTTTTGAATTACCTTCCTATTGATTCTTTCTCCTTGCCATAGTACCAAAATCCTCAACCATAAATCACCACGCGAGACCCTAGCACAGAACCACATCGCCCTAAGTCTCATAAGGCGGTGAATATCTCCTAAGTACCCCAAACTACCACATCTCAAATACTTACTCTAAAGAGACTTTCGATGAATTCGAACTACCATTCCCTTTCATGATACCGGAATGTAGAATCCAACCCTGAATCCATCAGAACCAGTCTCGAGAATCACCCACTCTATGCAATTCTCAATTAAACTGATCAACCAAATCGAACGACCTGTACCCCATTAACACACCAACACCCAAGGGAGTAACCCACACCCCAAGGCAACCAGGAAAATTCCTACTTTACGCACACTACTTCCTTTACAAATAACAACTCAATCATGCAATAAGACTCATATCCCCATAGAGTATAATACAACCTGTATCCAAAAATTTTCATTACTCAAGTCATTCTCAAAGTCCACCTCTACAGGTCATAACTGATCCACCAGTATACCCCAAACTAAAAACAATACAACACATAATCGGGCAACCAACTAATCATTAGCAGACTCCCCCACTTGGCTCAAAGCCATAGATCAAAACAAACAATAACTCACAATGCCCATACGCTATCACTGCCACAATACCGCAGTGGGATTCAACTAAATCCTTCATAAGCTCATATATAACTCAAAGCATTAAACATCCCAAATCATCTCCAACCTTGCATTCACCATTGCAATAACCGTTCCAACTCCCACAAGTGATCTAAACTCAAATTGCAACATATATCAATTACTGGTAAAAGAGAACTTGCTACAAAACAACATAAGGATCACACAACCTCAGAACACCCCGTGGGAAATAGCCCCGCCTTCTTAGCCTCAAACTGATCTCTCTCTATACCCTTCCGAAACTCATAGCCATTATGAAATCACTTTATCCTTGTGCATCTAAACACAAACAACGCTTGCCCTTGAGGCATCACAATATGCGATATAAGAACCTGCAGCTGATGGCAGAGCTAACACTGGAGCGGTGGTCAAAGAAATTTTGAGCTTCTGGAAGCTCTACCCACACACATCTGACCACATGGATACCCTCGCTGGACACCACGTGTCCCAAGAATGCTCCTGAACTGAGCCAAAATTCATACTTGGAGAACTTTGCATAGAGCTTCTCCTCCCTTAATCCTTATAATGTCATCCTCAAATACTAAGTATGATACACCTGGCTATGCGTATACGCCAGGATTTCATCAATGAATACAATAACAAATGAGTGCTAATACGGCTGGAATAAATCGTTAATCAAATACATGAACACTACTAGGGAAATGATCAGCCCAAAAGATATCATGAGTAACTCATAACACAACAGAAGGATTCGTTTCACTCCACAACTGTACAACATAAGAGGTATTCCCATACACTCACTACTCGAGACCATATGCCAACTCCAGACAGAAGTCAAATACTCAATAGTTCTTTCTACATATCCAGCCCATCCCTTTTAGTCACAATCAAGCAATATGAACACATCCCACCCTCAAATCACACTCACCACATAGTCATCTATTCACAAAGTCCCATCAATAAGGACACCAACAGATATATAAGTCCCTAAATACATGTACTCACACAACAAAATCTCAGCACTCAAGCCACAGACAGAACCTGGCCTCAAGTCCTCCAGACTGGTCCATTATCAACATGCTAAAATCATATCTCATCCATGGAAGTCACAAGCCATTGATGCACAGCTGATACCAAGATCTCACGTGCACATTCGAATACATGAAAGAAATTCAAAGACTTAAGCTTTTGGCTGAACAAAAATGGATTCACACGACAAGAATTCAAGAATGTGAGATTTTTTTCCTAAGGGTTCTGTAGCCTCTCGGAGATAAGTACAAAATTCTCCGCACCAATCTGCAAGACTTTACTAAACTTGCTCATAACTGGTGAGTCCTATGTAACCTAGAGCTCTGATACCAACTGTCACAACCCCAAATCTAAACTAGTCGCGATGGCGCCTATCGTGGTTGTAACGACCCGATCGGCCATTTTGAACTATAGCACATCGTTCAGTGGTTTGAAGTCATGATCAGCTCTATTTCAGGTACTATGACTCGTGGGCATGGTCGGAGTTGATTTTTGGGAAGTTCGAAGTCAAATTGGAAAGAAAATTCTCATTTCAGAAGCCTTAAGTTAGAGAAATTGACTAAGATTGGAATTTGGAGTAAACGACCTATGAATTAGGATTTGAAGGTTCCTGCAAGTTTGTATAATGATTTCAGACTTGGGAGTATGTCCGGATCGGGCTTTGGATAACCTAGGAGCATTTCGGCGTATATTGTGGAAGTCAGCATTTTGAAGATATTTCCTAAGTCTGGGTTGAAGTGCATCTCAGTGATATTGATGTCCGTTTGGGATTCCAAGTATGGGAATAGCTCCGTATGGTGATTCTGGAGCTGGGAGCGCGATTGGAAGTGAATTCGGATGTCTGTAGGTTATTTTGAAGTCATTTGGCTAATGATAGAAATTTTAAGGTTTTTGAGAAATCCGACCGGAAGTCGAAATTTTGATATCGGGGTTGGAATGCAATTTTGGAAGTTGGAGAAGGTCCTTAATGTCAAATATGACTTGTGTGCAAAATTTGGGGTCAATCGGACATGATTTGATAGGTTTCGGCATCAAATGGGGAAGTTTGAAATTTCAAGTTCTTAAAGTTTGAGTTTTAGTGCGATTCGTGATTTCGGCGTTGTTTGATGTGATTTAAGGCCTTGAGCAAGTCCGCACTATGTTTTGGAACAGGTTGGTGCAATTAGACGGGGTCCCGGGGGCCTCGAGGGCCCCGGGTTGTTAACGGATCAAGTTTGGAGTTTGAAGAAGTGTTGAGGTTGCTGTCATCTGGTGTGACCGCACTTGTGAGGCTTTGGCCACAGGTGCGGAGCCGCAGGTGCGAGATTTTGATAGCTTGGCTTGGAGCGCAGGTGTGATGCAATTTTTGCACCTGCGAAGGCGCAGATACAGACAATAGGGCGCATGTGCGAGTTTTGGGTGGAGCTGAGGAGGCCGCATGTGCGGGCGTTTGGGCGCACCTGGGCTTCAATTGGATCACATGTGCGAAAATAGGCCTGGGCAGAATGTTTTAAAATCGAGATTTTTGGCCATTTCTCTCATATTTCTCATGGTTGGGACGATTTAAGGAGAGTTTCGAGAGGGGAATTTCATCATCTATGTCAAGGTAAGCTATTCCAACTCATCTCAAGTTAAACACAAGGTATATGCATGGATTAAAACATGAAAAAATGTGAAAAATTGGGATATTTGGAGGAATAACCTAGAAATTTTATTTTTGATTTCTACCCCGAATTTGAGCACGGAATTTAGAGTAAATTGTATATTTGAGCTAGTAAGCCTATGGGTAGAGTTTATCTTCGAGAAATTTTGGAATCCGGGCACGTGGGCCCGAGGGCATTTGGTCAATTCCTTTAGCGGAGTTGGGGAGTTATATTATTTGAATTGTTAACAAATATTAAAGTATATTTTCATTGGTTTGTCGTTATTTGGATAGTTTTGGGGATGTTTAACCAAAGAATTAGATCCTTTGACCAAAGCTATTTCTAGGATGAACACGGGTTACTGATAATCAAGGAAACAATACTAATTAAAGAGAAACGAGTAGTAGACAATATTGCAGAAATATAGAAAAGCAAAGTAGATTGTATTAAAAAATCAGATTTCCTTACAAGTTATATTTCCTTCCTTTATATAGGAGGTTTCTCAATATAATGTTTGGTTCTTGCAATAATTGCTCATTAATGACTAATTATTGCATTAATGAAGCGTTACCAAGGGCAAATGTAACTGTTATCTGAAGGTTACACAACGTTTGGGATTTTTATTGGAGATTCCTGAATCTATCTGTAATTCTGTCTAGATTCACTCTGACTGTATCCCTTCCTTGTCTCGATTAGAGCGAGTTTCCCGTGGCTGATGAGCTCGAGGGTTTATTGAATCGTGCCTCTTTGTACCGTACCTTTTCAAGGAATCACATCCAGCTATCACGTTCTCCTGTGTCCACATAACTGGCTGAGTTGTCAAGAGTTGGCTTACGTGTGAAACTCTTTTTTACCAATACAGTTCCAGCAGGGAGATGCGGAGGGTGATGATAGAGGTTCCAACTGAGGGAATTCTTTTCAATAAGACGGGTGAACCTAAGGTATGGCTCAAACCTTTGATAGTTCCCACGGAAAAAACCAAGCTAGCTAGCCATACAACTCTTACTTGGTCCAATGAAGTGGTGCATACCTCCTTGAAGGTACGGTGCAATTATATTTTCACATGTGAATTTTACCATGTCTAAATAATTTATCATATCTAATTGGTTTACTTCTTGTAGATCAACCTTATTGGTATGGAGCTTATGAAGAGGATCTCGAATTCAGATCAGGAAAGAAGAGAATTGCAGACTGAACTTGGTGATCTAAGTGCACAATATGATAGATTGAGAATTGATATGGACGCCTTAGAAGAGGATAGGAATACCTTGAAAAGACAACTGAGGACTACTGCGGTGGAGAAGGCTACTTCAAACCAGGCTGATAAGGATAAAAACACTCTGGAATCCTCATTTGCTGAACAATAGTCTCAAGCCTCGGAGGAGATCAGGAACTTGAAGGATTTTTTAGGACAGAAGGAGGTATATTCTGGCGACCTCGTACCATCACTCTCCCAGACCAAATTTTGGAGTCCAAATTTTGGAGGAGTCGATCGTACCTCTGAGGGCTGCCCATGAAGTTGCTGAAGCAAAGAAGGATGGGTTAAAAGCCGAGCTTCAAATTTGGGAAAAAGGTTATAACGATCTTGAAGAAGCGGTTGTTGTTGATGTAAGTTGGGCGTATATGAATTCTCGTCTTGATACATTGACAGAGATGAGTCAAGAAGGTTTCGACCTTAGCGCTGCAATAGCTAAAACCAAAGAGGCTATGGAGAAGACTCAACAAGGTCTTAATCTTTCTCCATCTGATGGTGAAACTTCTGCCGCTCGTGCCTCTTCGCCTCAAGTTGCTCCCGTTCCTCCTATTAATGAAAAGTAATCCCTTCTCCACAAGAAGATTAAAGTATTGGTTTTCCTTGTTGTTTTTATTTTTTATTTTTTATTAGATTGGTGGTTACCCCCAGCTCCATCGAGGGTAAATTTGGATATTTGAAGTCCCCAACTAACAACTTAGGGGCACAATAATGTAATTATTATATGCGGCTAAGTACTCGTTAGTACTTAGTTCTTACTTAGCCGCTTTTTTTATATGAATGCAATTTATGATTTTTTGATTTCGAGCTTCTGTTTTGCTTTTAAGTCCTTTACATGTCTTGCTTTTTGAGGATTTTAGTTTTACCTCTAAACTTTCGCATGAAAATTCTAAAATCGCTCGAACCTTTCTATAGTAGGCACGGTGTTTTTACAAAATCTAAGACTTTGTTTATGATAGGCTTTATTTATAAGATATGGCCCTTTCTGATTGATGCTTAATGAAGAAGACATCTCAACTTCATAGTAATGCAATAGAGTGATAGGAAATTTTCACATGTTTAGCAATGCTTCTAAGGGAAGTTTTTTGTTTGAACTTCCACGACATTTTACATGTGTTTATGATTATCATCTAAGACTCATGTTGCAACTATTTTTATTTAACAGATTTGATATACACTTGTATTGCATAACTATTTTTCATAGGTAACAATTTTTTCGAGTAAATACAAGGGAGCAACTGTTTTTCATTAGTAACAGTTATTATAAGAATTGGGGTTGTTACCCACAACTGTTTTTGTTGGAAACAATTTTCTAATAAGTACGAGAGAAATGTTTTCTTATCCGTAACTGTTTTATTTGATAATAGTTTTCTGAACAAATACAAGGATTTTGATCTTTCATCCATAACTGTTTTATTTGATAACAATTTTCTATATGAGTGCAAAGATTTAGTAACTGTTTTTAATCATAACAGGTTCTGAATGAGTACACTGATGATGATGTTTTACCCCTAACTGTTTTTGTTACAACATTTTTGAATAAGTAAAAAAGAGTACATTTCTTCCTCGTGACTAATATTTTGCCTTCCAACCTGAACATGTTCGAAGGTTTTTTGCATTTTTGCATTAGGTTTTATTTTTGGATGACTCTTTTAATCTCTTTCGATTTTGTTCGTCTCACTTGTCTTGTTGGGTAGATGGGTCTTCAGGCTCGAGCTTTTGAATTTCTAACAGTCTTCTTTGCTTCGTCTTAGCCTTCCATACTGTGTAGTCCCCCAATTGTTTGAGCTTTAAAGAATGAGATCTCGAGCACTTGATTATTCCTTCCTTGTGGTCCTTTTCCTGAAAAGGAAAAACATTCTGGACTCGAAGGTATATAGTTTTTTAGATGATGAATACTTAACCCTTTAAAATGTCTATCGGAAAGTGTAACCCTAGACCGAGAATTGTATTATTTCCTCTCGTCTTTGCAGGTCTAATTCATCATCTGGTGATGGGTTAGCTTTATGCCTATTATCTAAAAAAGTTAGTAAAATTTTAAATGTTCAAAATAAAATCGAACGTGTGATACATGACCGGGGGTACTTTTTTTCCTTAAAAGTAATACTTCTTCAAGTGAATGGAATTCCAACTTGTCGGTAGGATTTTTCCGTCCATAGCTTCTAACTCGTAGGCGCCCTTCCCAGCTATGCCTCGGATTTTGTAGGGTCCTTCCCAATTTGGATTTAGCTTTCTTGCGCCTGCTTCTTTCGTTGATTGAAAGACTTTTTTGAGGACGAAGTCTCCAATCTTGAAGTACTTGAGATGAGCTTTACGGTTGTAATAACGCTCTATGATTTATTTTTGAGCTCTCATATGTATCAGTGCCGCTTCTCTCTGTGGTTTGAGCAGGTCCAAATTGGTCCTCAATTCATCGTTATTTGCTTCCTCCATGGCTGTTGTGAACCTTATGCTTGGTTCACCAATCTCCAAAGGTATTAAGGCTTCTAAGCCATAGACAAGTGCGAACGGAGTTTCTCCCATGGCTGTTTTTGAAGTTTTTCTGTATGCCCATAGTACTGTTGGTAACTCATCAGGTTAGTTTCCTTTGGCATTTTCCAGCCGCTTCTTTAGATTGTTGATGATGACCTTATTTGTTGACTCAGCTTGACCATTAGCCACGGGGTGGTATGGCATTGAAGTGATCCGTTTGATTTGCCAGCTTTCCAAGAATTCTGTGATTTGTGAGCCTATGAATTGTGGGTCATTATCGCACACAATCTCCTTTGGTATCCCAAAGCGACATATTATGTTTCTCCATAAGAAGCTTTTAACTTCCTTTTCTCACACTTCTTTGAACGCTTCTGCCTCTACCCATTTTGTTAAATAGTCGGTTAGCATGAGCAAAAACTGTACCTGTCCTTTAGTTGTTGGAAGAGGTCCTTCTATGTCCATACCGCATTTTATGAAAGGCCATGGGAAGAGGTCCTGCTATGTCCATAATTCCGCTGGTCGATGCATGTTATTGGAAAACCTTTGGCATCTGTCGCAATTGGATATGGAGTTCTCGGCCTCTTCTTTCATCTTAGGTCAATAGTATCCAGCTTTGATTAGGGTTTTCACTAAGGATCTCGCCCCTGAGTGATTTCCACAGTTTCCTTCGTAGACTTCTTTCATCACAAATTCCGTTTGGTTAGGTCCGAGGCATTTTGCTAGGGGCCCCTCGAACATCTTGCGATATAATGAGTTCTAAATGAGGCAGTATCGTGCAGCTTTACGGCGAAGTGCTTGAGTTGTTTTCTTGTCTTCAGGTACGACGCCATTCTGCAAAAAAATTATGATTTTGTTTCTCCACTCCCAGGTTAAGTTGTTGAAAATTACCTCATTCCTGTCCTGGTCGATCGTTGAGTGGAATAGATGGACGACAATTGCATTGTCTTTGTTTGTTACTTTCGTGACTGCTGGGAGGTTAGCTAATGCATTTGCTTCTGTTGAAAAGACACGGCAAGATACTGTTGCATTCGAGTCTCTCGACGATGTAAGTCACCTGCATCTGATTTACTACCAGTTGGGAATCGTTGTTGATCACGATTTGCTCGATTGAGAGGTCCCGTGCGAGTTCAAGCCCTGCAATAACAACTTCGTACTCTGCTTCATTGTTAGTTATAGGATAACACTTGATACCTTGCCGTGTCTTTTCACCCGTAGGTGATATTAAAACTATGCCTAAGCTATAACCTTTTATATTTTAGGAGCCACCGATGAATAGGGTCCATAGGCCCGGATTAGCACCGTTAAAAAGTTGTAACTCTTTTTCTACTTCAGGGATAATGCTATTACTAAAGTCAGCGACAAAATCAGCTAGTATTTGAGACTTAAGTGCAGTCCTAGGCTGATAGATTATTTCATGCTCACTTAATTCTATGGCCTACTTGGCTAATATTCCTGATAATTCTTGTTATGCATAATATTTCTTAAAGGATATGAAGTCACAACGGTGATTGGGTGACATTGAAAATATGGTCGTTATTTTCTAGATGCCATTATTAAAGCTAAGGCTAATTTTTCTAGATGTGGATATCTAGTTTCAACATCTATTAATGTCTTGCTTACATAATAAATAGGAGATTGTTTACCTTTATTCTCCCTTACCAACACTACACTTATAGCAATTTCCGAGACGACAAGGTAGACATACAACCCCTCCCCATCCTTTGACTTTGACAACAATTGAGGTTTTGATAGATAAGACTTTAGGTCTTTGAGAGCCTGTTGGCATTCTTCAGTCCATTCGAACCGATTTTGCTTTTTGAGAATTGCAAAGAATTTAAAACTTTTCTCGTAAGATTTGGAAATAAATCTTCCTAAGGCTGCAATTCTTCCCGTTAGTCTTTGAACTTCTTTTTTGTTTATAAGGACATCTGGTATTTCTTCTATAGCTTTAATTTGATCAAGATTTACCTCTATTCCCCTGTTTGATACAAGGAAACATAAGAATTTACCTGATTCTACACCAAAAGCGCATTTTCCTTGATTCAGCTTCATATTGTACCTGCGTAAAATGTCAAAGGTAATAGAGAGGTGCCGGAAATGGTCTTCCGCCCGTGTTGATTTTACCAGCATGTCATCGATGTAAACTTCCATCGGTTTTCCCGGATGTTCGCGGAACATCTTGGTCACTAGCCTTTGATAGGTGGCTCCATCGTTTTTCAAGACAAAAGGCATGACTTTATAAAAATAAGTCCCCCTGTTTGTAATAAAGGAGATCTTTTCCTCATATGAGGGATCAATTTTAATCTGATTATAACAAGAATACGCACCTAGGAAGCTTAACAATTCATGACCTGTGGTGGCATCAATCATTTGATCTATATGTGGTAATGGGAATGAATCTTTGGGGCATGCTTTATTTAAGCCTGTATAATCTATTCATACTCTCCATTTTCCATTCTTTTTAGGATACGTTACCTCTCGTATCGAACCAATCTTCAAGAGTTTCTATACCTCTTCGTCAATCACTTGGTTCTTGAATGGTCCTTGCTTTCTCTTCTCCTCTTCGACCGGGGCCCAGCCTCGTGCCTATATATACTTTCTGTTCAAGCTTTTGTTCAGACATTGGAACAACTTCGAGCTCTTCCGTAGTTGTTTTGATGTGCTCGTCTTCCTCCGGTTCATGAATGACGTCCGATCTGGAATCTACATCCATGTGGTCTAATGCATCTTCTGTGGTAACTTGATTCACCTTCTCTTAAGTATTTTCTTTCGTACCTGTTTCAGCAATAATACCTTTCGTACCTATTTGGGTAGTAATTTCTTCCATGCCTGTTTGGGCGGTGTTACCTGCTTGGGAGATTCCCTTATCTTTTGATTATTCCACCTCTACTTTTTGGTTGTAGTGTACCACATAATTTATATTTCTTGCGGTTTGTTGATCGCCTCTAATTTGCGGAATCCCCCATTTAGAGGGAATTTAATTACCTGATGCAAGGTGGAGGGCATTGCTTTCATGTCGTGGATCTATGTCCTTCCCACGATTACGTTATAAGCCATGTCAATATCGATGACTTGGAACCTGGTACTTTTGATCACCCCCTCAGCATAAGTGCTAAGCTCGATTTCTCCTTTTGTTATAACCGTAGAGTTATCAAACCCTGATATGGATCGTGCCCTTGGGATTACTTGATTCCCCAATAGCATTTCTTCCACGTCTCTTAGCAAAATGATATTGACTGAACTACCTGGATAAATCAACACTCTTTTTACGTTACTGTCATGAATAAGTAAAGATACTGCCAGAGCATCATTGTGAGGAAGCATTAATCCGCTGATATCTGCATCATCGAAGGTTATATCATCCGCTTCCAGATTTTCACGAACCTGTTTTCCCTGTGTAATTGTGAACATTATGGTCGTTTTGCAAACCACTTCGTTTACTTCTTCTCCTCCATGTATCATGTTGACGGTTCGCTTTGGAGAAGGAGGATTTGGGGGCTCCTGTCTGTTCTTCATATATGCTTGTTTACCTTTATCACTAAACAATTCTGTTAAATAGCCCTATTTCAATAAATTTTCTACTTCACCTTGTAAAAATCTGCATTCTGCAGTCCTGTGCCCATGATCATTATGGATTTCACTCCAGTGATCTGGGTTCCTTCTATTTGGATTTGATCGCATATCTTTGGGCCACTTAACCTTGTCTCCCATGTTCCTCAATATTGAGACAAGCTCAGTAGTACTTACATTAAAGGTATGATCCCCAATTCGGGTACTACCTCTAGGTCGTTCATCTCGATCTTTTCTGGATCTAGATGAGGATGAGACTGCATCTCTTCCTGGTGGTCTATAGTCTTACCTAGTGATTTCGAACTTGGGACGAATATCACATCCCGAGGGTCCTAAGTAAGGATCGTACCTGTTTTTACCTGATCTTCTGTCTGATTCAGGACGTCTGGATCTGGAATGATCTTCATCTCTTGAACGAGCAATGATATCTTCTTCTATTCTGAGTTTAGTACTATACCTGTTATATACATCGTTCCATGTTGTAGCGGGGAATTCTCTTAGACTTTCCTTAAGTCGTCTCGTGGCTTCTGAGCTTTTATCGTTTAGGTTGCTTGCAAATGCCATGGCTGCCCAATTATCAGGAATCCTGGGTAATTGCATTCTTTCTCGTTGAAACTTGTCTACAAACTCACAGAGTAGTTCCGTGTCTCCTTGTTTTATTTTGAATATGTCTTCCATTTTTTTCTCAACTTTTTGTGCACCAGAGTGTGTCTTTATGAAAGAATTTGCAAGCTCAGCAAAAGAATTAATAGAGTTTTCAGGGAGAAGAGAATACGAGGTTAGCGCCCCTTTGGTAAGTGTTTCTCCAAATTTTTTAACCAAGACCGACTCAATTTCTTGTTTTGTTAAGTCATTTCCCTTTATTCCGATGGTAAAAGCAGTTACATGGTCGCGTGGGTCAGTTGTCCCATCATATTTAGGTACGTTAGCCCTTTTAAACTTCTTTGGAATGGGTACGGCTGCTGCGCGTGGTTTCCAAGGTTGTTGAGAATATCTATCAACGTCAATGCCTTTGATAACAGGTGGTACTCCAGGAATTTGTTTGATTCGATCATTTTGTTCCTTTACCTGTTTCTGAAAAGTTAGTAATAAAGTTCGTACTTCAGAGTTAGTAGATATACCTGGTCTCGCTTTGAGAGATTCATTAGGAGTATCTCCCCTTCCTGCGTTTGCCAACCCAGATTGAGGATTTTCCATGGTGATGGTATTATTGGGGCTGGTGTTGGTGGTGCAGGTAACGCTGCCGATAATCCCCTCGGAAATTCTTGCAAATTTTGGCTCACATACTCTGCAATCATTTGCTTTACTCGATCTTGTTCCACCGTTTGACCATTATTATCATTGTTGTTATTGGATCTTTCTGGGGATTGTTCCTCGAACAAAGTGGGGTTCTTGAAGGTGATGGAACTGGGGTTCCATTCCTTTTCTGGTTGTTGTCGTTGGAGTTCGACATAGTTCAGAGGATATCACTTGAAAACCAAACAAAGATTATCAGATTCCCGGTAACGGAACCAATTTTTTTAACCAAAGAATTAGATCCTTTGACCAAAGCTATTTCTAGGATGAATACGGGTTACTGATAATCAAGGAAATAATACTAAATAAAGAGAAACTAGTAGTAGACAATATTGCAGAAATATAGAAAAGCAAAGTAGATTGTATTTGAAAATTAGATGTCCTTACAATTTATATTTCCTTCCGTTATAGTAGGTTTCTCAATATAACGTTTGGTTCTTGCAATAATTGCTCATTAATGACTAATTATTGCATTAATGAAGCATAACAAGGGCAAATGTAACTGCTATGTGAAGGTTACACAACGTCTGGGCTTTTTATTGGGGATTCCTAAATCTATCTATAATTCTATCTAGATTCACTCTGACCGTATCCGTTCCTTGTCTCGATTAGAGCGAGTTTCCCGTGGCTGATGAGCTCGAGGGTTAATTGAATCGTGCCTCGTTGTTCCGTACCTCTTCAAAGAATCACATCCAGTAGTCGCGTTCTCCTATATCCACATAACTGGCTGAGTTGTCAAGAGTTGGCTTACGTGTGAAACACTTTTTTACTAATTCAGCGGTGTCGCGCGTCCATTGGAGTCGTCGGAAGGGTTTGGTAGTCGGTTATGGAATTTCAGAGCGAGGTAAGTCTCCTTTCTAACTTTGTGAGGAGAATTGTCCCCCTAGGTGAACTAATTAATTATGTGCTACTACCTGTGGGGGCTACATACGCACGAGGTGACGGGAGTCCGTGCGTAGCTACTATTATACCATGTTGTGGTAGTCTAGGACCCACTGGCATGATTTACTTGTCGTACTTGTGACCTTGTCAATAAAATGTCATGTGATCCTGTAAATAGTATTAGACTGATAATGCTATTGAATTGGTAATTATTTCCTAAGAAGGCTAGAGTGTACCTTTCTTAATCATTTAGAAAGAGAATTGACTCATCTATGGAGAATTTTATTCCTGATAAGGTTATCTTACTGAATATTATTAAACTTGGAAAATGAGTTTCAAAACAAAGATTTAAATGCTATTTTTTGTGTTCCCATAAGAAGAATTTTACCACTTTCCTGGGTAACTTCTTTCTTGATAAGAATGTGGACTTATTGTGTGAATATGTGTTTCTATGGGTGCCTGAGTCGCATGTATGATTCACGAGCAGGATAACCCTGTATTTAGGTATAACCGTGTCGCATGATTGATTCGCAAGCGGGGCAGATAAATGCATCTATGGTTCGAGTCGTTCGACCATCGGCAGTGCACAATTTATTATTATTGGTCCACGTCGTTCGACCCTCAGCACTTTGTTTGCGCATGATAATTGCTGCGTATTTCCTGTGATTTATACATGTTTATCGGCCTAAGAAAATTCTTAATTGCCAATTAAAAGGAAGAAGAATTGATGTGTAAAATGTGAAATAAGTTTGATGTTTCTTATCCATGATTATTTCTTTAAAATTGTCAACTGAAATGCCGAAGATTTAAAGTGTTAAATGTGGAAGAAGTTGATATTATTTATTCTTTATTTTTGATGTATTGCCTATGACACTCATGCTTAGTGTCTCCCTTGATTATACTAAATTGACTTCTAGAAAGTGTCTAATTCGACCCCTCGTCACTAACTCTCTAAGGTTAGGCGGGATACTTACTGAGTACACGTTGTTTTCGTACTCATGCTACACTTGATGTGCATTTTTATTGCACAGGTACTTTGATAGCGAGGTGGCTAGTTTGGAGACTTAGGCGAGCTGCATCATCCGGAGGTGATCCGTAGCTATCAGAGTCTCCCTCATATTGTATTTGTTTTCATTTTAAATTCCTTGTCCAGTTTATATTTCGGACATGCTTTGTAGTATTTTTGTGAAATTCATAGAAATTGCTCATGCACTTGTGACACCGGGTTCTGGGATGTGTTTGGGATGTATTTTATAAAAGTGGAATATTAAACTGTCGTATTTACTTAGCGGATTTTATTCAGTTATCATGTAATAAAGTGAAAGGTAATGATTTCAAAATGCTAAAAAAGGAAATTTAACTTAACTATTTAATGATCGTCTTGCCTGACAATGGTGTCCGACGCCATCACAAACTTGTGGATTTTTTTGTCGTGACCACATGGTATCAGAGCTCTAGGTTCCCTTAGTTTTCACGAGTCATGAGCAAGCCTAGTAGAGTCGTGCAGATCGGTACTGAGACGTTTGTACTTATCTTCGAGAGGCTACAGGGCTGTTAGGAGTACTTCCCTTCTTGATTCCTCATCGTGCGATTTGATTCCTCCGAGGCTTATGCCTACGTTTCTTCCTACTCAATTTTACGCGTCGCGAAGCGCTTGCTATGTATCGGGAATTTGAGGAATTGAAATGGTGCTACGGATATGATGCGAGATGTTTTCCATGTGTAATTGGTTTGCTGTTGTTCTGGCCCTGCAGAAGGATAATGTGTTGTTTCAACTCAGTAGTTATGTTTTTGAGAGCCTTAAGGCTATGCTCAGGTAGTGATGATTCTTATGATTGGTTATCGCGCGATATCGATATTATGATAGAATGCTTGCCAATATGTTGGGGGTGATGAATGGCTTGAAGGGAGGTCCTCTCAGGGCGTGATTTCGAGATTTCAGCATTTTAATTCAGGCAGAGGAAAGGCAGTTGGACTATAAATTGTCAGGTTTTGGATTGATAAAACATTAAGACTTGGTATTTTCAAGTGATGTGGGATATTCATATGTGATGTGATGTCGTCCTCATTGATCGAATGGAATGTGTTAAGCCTATCGGTGATATGGTTTCTTCGGTTGCATTGGGTCAGAGTGTTGTGAAGTAGTATTGAAGAAGCGGTTGTTAAAGATCATGGTGCGTGGTGGTTCAGGACTGAATAATTATTTCTAAAGAAGGCAACTCGAGAAAGATGATCCTCGGAGAGTTTGAATTCGTGGTGATCTACTGGATTAAGAACCCTAGAGAATGATATTGAATTGAGGCAGCAATTGGGCAGCATACGACGAAGGAAGATATGTGAAAAGTTCTAGGTGGTGGTTCCTTTTCTAAAAGGCCAGGTGTAAGGAATGAAAGTAAGGTAGTTGTTTAAAGGAATAAGTTTAACAAGTGGAAGAGTGGCAGCGTAGCCCAGGAGTTTAGTAGCAAGACATCTGCCTATCTTGAGGGAAAGTTTGAGAGTTTTGGTGGATTGTGATTGGGTCCACGAGCTTAAGTGGAAATGTGGGCTATTTCGGCGGAAGGTTGGATACAACAGGGAGGAGTTGTTAGGAATGAAGAAGGACGCAATGTGGCGGTGAATTTAAAGATGTTGTAGCGCATTTAGTAGATGTCCATGAGGAACGTACGGATTGGTAAAGTTGGTGAATGAGAGCAGGCTTAGGATGGGGTATTGATGTAGCAGAGAGTGTGCATTTCAACGTTATTGGAAGGTATCAGTTGGTGATTTCCACAGGGGGGGTTGTCTCCTGTGAATGGGTTAGCGGCTGCATGGTTGGCAACTTTCTGTGAGGGATTCTGGTGGCTATTTGGTAGGAAGCAGAATGTGTGAATGGTGCTAGAAAATTTGAGTATTTAGGGAATGCTGACAGGGGAATTCGGAAGAATTGGACGGATTGGTTAAGCAAAAGCATGCTAACAAAGGAGAAAGGATCTCAGCAGGGTCTAAGTGGTGCAAGGAGTAGCTTCACGCTAAGTGGGAGAGTCCTACCACCTGCAGTTGGGTTGTAGGATTGTGTTCTCATGGGGTCGCGGATTTTCGGCGTGTTGGCAAGTTATTACAGCTAAGGGAAATGAGTAAAATGGTGATTGTGCATGGGATTTGAAGAATGTGTGCAAAAGTTGGCCCTGTTGGACCAGGGTTATGCTTTGGAAGATTCAGAATTTATGCTTAAGGAATAAGAGAGTTGTTAGGGTAGTGACTCAGTCATGTGCTTCATTGAAAAGGGTGTTCATGTGCTAGAAAAGCCTTGGAGTTGACTGTATCCGGGGCCAGTCAGAGTGGGTGACTCTCAATAGCAGTCCTAGTAAATTCAAAGGTTAAGAATGCGGCGTTTAAGGGTTTCAGGAAGCAGTATGATTACGAGTCAAGCTTATGCGGCGTAATTTCATAGGAAGGGAAAATGGTTAGAGTGCTCTATGTTATTTTCAGCGTACAGGATAGTAGTGGAGGAGTGAGAGAGATAAACTCCAGATTTGTAGAAAGATTATCAGGAGGGTATGAAACTATTTGTGGGATCGAGGCAGCATGGTCTCGTGAATCAAGGCCACTCGGGATGAGTGAGGATTGATTTTTCTATAAGTTGAATGGGGTTACTATTATTTCTGAGGCAGTTAAGGATGATTAAAAGAAGATAGATTGATTAGCCATGGTTGAAATGGCACATGTGCGGCAATGATCAGTTTCATCAATGTGATTGAGTTATGCGTGTGATTTGCACAGTGCGTGCAAGGTTTGACAGCCACCGTAACAAATTTTATTTGGGAGCATTCGAGTGCTATTTCCTGTCAGGTGTAGGCAGATCCCGGAACGTTTATGGTGGTTCAGACCACTACCAAAGGATTTGCATGTTGGGTGATTGTGAGAATTCACTTGAGTGATGTTATTGTTCTCTTGGATTGAGGTAAGTAAGAGGTTCCTATATGATGAGGTGTTTCCCCTATTAGTGGTTCAGGAGTTATGATGGAATTCTTGCACAATCTCTTATTGGCATGTTAGGTGTAGTAAACAATGTGTAACTGGGAGTAAGAATCGAGATTGCGGTTCGGTGTTAACACGGATGTCATGAGCTCGGATGAGCAAGAAAAAGTGATTTGAAAGTTCAGAGTAAGCTGGCGTTATCTTCAGTGTCACCTGAGATCGATATTCGGTGAAAGAGGCTTTGTACCCTGGTGATGGGTTCTTGATGTGTTTTGCGGCATTAGTGTGGTCGGTGGTATGGGGGTGCAGACTTGTTACCTCGTGGAAGGTCGTAGGAGCGTGACCACGAGACGATGGTATAAGTGTAAAAGGTAGTAACCTGATTGATTAAAGATTTACACCAAGTATAAGGAGGTGCAATATTGCTTGTTTGAAAATTTATGCTAGGAAAGCGTTCAGTCTAGCTGGTTGTGGATTGTGGGGTGTTGTCCCAGCTATGATGTTCGTTATTGCGTGTTATGAGAGGAAGTAGGTTATTTTGGACCCACGTAACGCTATCAGCCTAGTTCATTGCGAGCAGAATCGGCTTGAAGTGTGTGAATGGATTTAAACAAGGTTATGGGCTTCATGCGAGTCAGATGTGTTCCTTTCAGTATAGCACTCCTCAAGGAGGGGTGTTGGAATATCAGGTGTTGTTCCGTCTTCGTCAAATTCATGTGATATTATGATTGTGCCGTGTGAGATGTGAAACGACTTGATAATTTCTTATGTGTTGAGATTCTGCGTAGTGATGAGGTTATGTGTACAGGATGGCTTTTGAGATCCAGGTTATATATCGCACCTCAGCTGTGCTTGAGTTTTGTAGCATATAGTTCTATCAGTCTCCCTAGAATGGTATTCTGCACTTAGCATGCTTGTGAACGGTATTCGGTAATTTGTAATAGTGAGCAATTCAGCTCCGTGTGTATCTCATTATGTGAGTTTCATGATAGGATCGGGTGGCACGCCGCCATGGGTATGCTATTTGAATCAGGTTGCATGCCACATCAGTGTGATGTTGAGTATAGTTCCCTATATCTGTTTTTCTGTGTTTTACTCCCTGTGTTCTTAGGAAAGTTCATATTAGTTGCGTGAGTTGAGTAGTCCCTCCTGAGTAATTTATTTATGTATCATGTTCGAGTTATGGCCTATTGGCGCATTGTGGCATCGTGTGGGATTGTTTGTCATGTATGGGATGATTTGTGTATGAACAGTTCATACTGGGTGAGACGAGATTATTGGATCAAGGATCAGCGTGATAAGATTATGCGGAATATATTAAAGGACAATTACCATTATTTGGTTCGTAATGAGATGATGATCTAAGTCAAAATGGAGAGATTCAATGTTTGGTTAACTCTGCAATTGGTTAGAAATCTTTACACACTTCCTCCGTTGTGGTGGTATCGCCAGCATTATAGCAGTATGTGTGTGTATATATATATATCATAAGGTGCATTACGAGCATCATATTCGTGGAATTTTGGCTATTAAGGTTCAGGGAATGTCATTGTGATTGGATGATGAAATATGTGGTGTATGGTGCTAAATTCAGTAAAAGTATGCAGTCATGTTTTGGTACCTCGTGTGGTAGTTGATACGGTGATTATATTTTTGAAATAGGTCTGGTAGAGAAATTTCAAGTGTTGGAACTGGGTTCTGAGCTTATTGTATGGATAAAAGAAGAAATCTTCAGATTTGATCAGGCTAATGTACTCAACTGAGTTGTGGTAGCACGGGCAGGTGCTCCAGGTGTTAAACAATGATTTCAAATAACTCCAGAGCAGTTCTTAGCACGTTCGAGGACGAACTTCGATTTAAGTGGGGGAGAATGTAATGACCCGACCGGTCATTTTGAACTCTAGCTCGTCGTTCAACGGTTTGAAGTCATGAGCAGCTCCACTTCAGGTATTATGACTCGTGGGCATGGTCGGAGTTGAATTTTGGAGTCAAATTGGAAAGAAAATTCTCATTTCAGAAGCCTTAAGTTGGAGAAATTGACTAAGATTGGAATTTGGAGTAAACGACCTCTGAATCAGGATTTGAAGGTTCCTGAAAGTTCGTATGATGATTTTGGACTTGGACATATGTCCGGATCGGGCTTTGGATAACCCGAAAGCATTTCAGCGTATATTGTGGAAGTCAAAATTTTGAAGAAATTTCCTAAGTCTGGGTTGAAGTGCATCTCAGTAATATTGATTTCCGTTTGGGATTTCAAGCCTGGGAATAGCTCCGTATGGTGATTCTGGAGTTGGGAACGCGATCGGAAGTGAATTCGGATGTCCGTAGGTTATTTTGAAGTCGTTTGGCTAAACATAGAAATTTGAAAGTTTTTGAGAAATCCGACCGGAAGAGGGAAATTTGATATCAGGATCGTAATGTGATTCCGGAAGTTGGAGCAGTTCCGTAATGTCAAATATGTCTTGCGTGCAAAATTTGGGGTCAATCGGATGTGATTTGATAGGTTTCGGCATCGGATGGGGAAGTTTGAAATTTCAAGTTCTTAAAGTTTGAGTTTTAGTGTGATTTGTGATTTCGGCGTTGTTTGATGTGATTTGAGACCTCGAGCAAGTCCGCACTATGTTTTGGAACAGGTTGGTGTAATTGGACGGGGTCCCGGGGGTCCCGACGGATCAAGTTTTGAGTTTGAAGAAGTGCTGAGGTTGTTGTCATCTGGTGTGACCGCACCTGCGAGGCTTTCGCCGTATGTGCGAGATTTTAATGGCTTGGCTGGGAGCGCAGGTGCGGTGTAATTTCCGCACCTGTGAAGGCGCAAATGCGGACAATGGGGCGCATGTGCGAGTTTTGGCTGGAGCTGAGGAGGCCGCAGGTGTGGGCGTTTGGGCGACCTGCGCTTGCGTTTGGGCGCACCTGCGGAAGCGCATGTGCGAGAATTGGATCGCAGGTGCGAAAGTACGCCTGGACAGAAAGTTTTAAAACCGAGATTTTTGGCCATTTCTCTCTTTATTTCTCATGGTTGGGGCGATTTTAGGAGAGCTTCAAGAGGGGAATTTCATCATCTATGTCAAGGTAAGTTATTCCAACTCACCTCAAGTTAAATACGAGGTATATGCATGGATTAAAACATGAAAAATTGTCGAAAACTGGGATTTTTGGAGGAAAACCCTAGAAATTTTATTTTGGATTTCTACCCCAAATTTGAGCATGGAATTTAGAGTAAATTGTATATTTGAGCTAGTAAGGCTATGGGTAGAGTTTATCTTCGAGAAATTTCGGAATCCAGGCACGTGGGACCGAGGGCATATTTGTCAGTTCCTTCAGCGGAGTTGGGGATTTATACAATTTGAAATGTTAAAAATATTAGATTATATTTTTATTGGTTTGTCGTTATTTGGATAGTTTTGGGGCGTTGTGCGTCCATTGGAGTCGTCGGGAGGGTTTTGAAGCCGGTTATGGAATTTCGGAGCGAGGTTAGTCTCCTTTCTAACTTTGTGAGGGGGAATTGTCCCCCTAAGTGAACTAATTAAATATGTGCTACTATCTGTGGGAGCTATGTACGGACGAGGTGACAGGAGTCCGTGCGTAGCTACTATTATGCCATGTCCGGGTAGTCTGGGACCACTGGCATGCTTTACTTGTCGTACTTGTGACCTTGTCAATAAAATATCATGTGATCCTGCAAATAGTATTAGACGTATAATGCTATTGAATTGGTAATTATTTCCTAAGAAGGCTAGAGTGTACCTTTCTTAATCATTTAGAAAGAGAATTGACTCCTCTGTGGATAATTGTATTCCTGATAAGGTTATCTTACTGAATATTATTAAACTTGGCAAATGAGTTTCAAAAGAAAGATATTAAATTATATTTTTCGTGTTCCCTTAAGAAGAATTTTCCCACTTTCCTGGGTAACTGCTTTCTTGATAAAAATGTGGACTTATTGTGTGAATATGTGTATCTATGGGTGCCTGAGTCGCATGTATGATCCACAAGCAGAATAACCCTATTTTTATGTATTACCGCGTTGCATGATCGATTCGCGAGCGGAGCAGATAGATGCATCTATGGTTCGAGCTGTTCGACCCTCGATAGTGGACAGTTTATTATTGTTGGTCCACGTCGTTCGACCCTCGGCACTTTGTTTGTGCATGATAATTGTTGTGTATTTCCTGTGATTTATACATGTTTATCGGCCTAAGGAAATTCTTAATTGCCAGTTAAAAGGAAGAAGAATTGATGTGTAAAATGTGAAATAAGTCTGATGTTTCTTATCCCTGATTTCTTCTTTAAAATTGTCAACTGAAATGACGAAGATTTAAAGTGTTAAATGTGGAAGAAGTTGATATTATTTATTCTTTATTTTTAATAAATTGCCTATGACACTCATTCTTAGTGTCTCCCTTGATTATAATAAATTGACTTCTAGCAAGTGTCTAATTCGACCTCTCGTCACTACCTCTCTGAGGTTAGGCGGGATACTTACTGAGTACACATTGTTTTCGTACTAATGCTACACTTGCTATGATTTTTATTGCACATTTCATAGCGAGGTGGCTAGTTTGGAGACTTATGCGAGCTGCATCATCCGGAGGCGATCCGCAGCTGACATAGTTTATTTATTTTCATTTTAAATTCCTTTCCAGTTTGTATTTCGGACAAGCTCTGTAGTATTTTTGTGAAATTCTTAGAAATTTCTCATGCACTTGTGACACCGGGTTCTGGGATGTGTTTGGGATGTATTTTAAAAAATTGAATATTAAACTGTCCTATTTACTTAGCGGATTTTATTCAGTTATCATGTAATAAAGTGAAAGGTAATGATTTCAAAATGCTAAAACAGAAAATTTAACTTAACTATTTAATGATCGGCTTGCCTGATAATGGTGTCCGGCGCCATCACGACCTTATGGATTTTGGGTCGTGACAGTGGTACTAGGCTAGCCAAATTTACTAATAGTATCACAAGGTTCC
>ML391351.1:0-65700 GCA_005239525.1 Nicotiana knightiana
ATTTGATACAATGGATAACTTTTTTATGAATGAAGACTGTTATCGAGGTTTGGCTGTGGTAATCTCCTTGAATAATCGTGCTGGATTAATTTGCATTTATTGTTTGTTGGTTTTCAACCAATCCTTTTAACTTATAAGATGCATGGAGGTGGACATAAATGTTAACATCTGCATGCTAGCTGGTAACGATGTAGCTAACAATTTAGAATAAACAAATTCAGAATAATCCTATTATGAATTTGTATGCTAGTGCACGCAATATAGATACAATTAGGCCGATAAACCGCCCGATAACTGCCCGATAAGATCTAAACTGATACTAATCTGTCCGATATCTTACCGAGTGGCTAGCGGATTAATACAAAAACTGATAACTGATAAGCCAAACTGTTAAGAGTAAATAACCGTCCAATCCGCCCGATAAGCAGCCCTACATGGCACCGTACATGATTTCTTCTTGTCGATATCCGTGTTTCTATCAATGTGATTAAGTAAATATGCTACAAATCATGCTAGATATTATGTTAAGGCTTCACGCCGATACTGTTGAGACCTGAGTGGTCGTTTTCTTGCTGTCATCTCATTCATTTTATTGATATTCATACTCAGTCTTGTTCATGCATATCATATAATGTCTCAGTCTCGGTTGTTGTTTAGCACATCATATCATTGCTTCGGACTAGTTCATGGCATTATGAGCCCGTGTGTGTGAGACTGGAGAGTGATGAATGAGTAAGGCCGAGATCTTGATGATGAGTGATAGTTATGGGATCGGGCTGCACGCCGAGCGGTTATGTTGATGATTATGATAGCGTTTGGGTTGTAGGAGCCCCTTCGGAGTCTGCGACACCCCAAGTGAGCGCAGTGATATTATTGAGGGATGGATCTTCCCTGGACATGGATCTTGTCCGAAGTATTTATATCTGGAGATGGATCTTCCTCATGGGGCTGGAATGGCCTTCCTCGGTACTGAGTGATTGATGTCAGAGATGTATATGGGATGGACCTTCCCTGGGCTGTGTGAGCCATATACAGTACCGAGTGGTTGAGAGGTTGTTATCACAATCTGATGGATCTTCTCCATAGGGCTGAATTGGCCTTCCTCAGTACTGAGTGACTACTGTCAGAGATGTATATATTCTGGGATGGACCTTCCCTGGGCCATGCGAGCCATATACAGTACTGAGTGGACAAATATTAGAGAGTGGGAGCACATTGTGCATTTCATAGGGTTGGTGACTGAAAGCATGCCTACATTTCTATACAATGATTCTGTTATAATTGTAGAGGTTTAGTCCGTCGCTACCTCTCAGCCCACAGTTTGGGGGTTTGTTACTTACTGAGTTGGTATACTCACGTTACCCCTGCACCTTGTGCGCCGATCCAGGTATTCCAGCCCACTGTAGTGCCAGTTGATCATTTTGCTGCGGATCATCTTCGAAGAGAGAGAGGTAGCTGCTTGGCTACCGCAGACCCGCCTTTCTCCTTCCCTATCTTCCTTTGTGTATTTTATTGGCTATTTCTCAGACAATGTTGTCTTAATAAAATTTAGGACAGTTGTAGTATGGCTCATGACTTAGTGATACCCGTTGTTGGGATTTATCTTTTTCGCATTTTTGGCTTTTATTTACCTTATTTTTTAAAATTACAGTAAGAAAGGTTGTTATCTATATTGTTAAATGAGAAATCGAATTGGTTAAGAGTGTGTAGGCTTGCCTAGTTCCACGATAGGTTCCATAACGACCGGGTTGGTTTTGGCTCGTGACAGAATGCCTTGGAAATTTGGCCCAAAATTGGCTTTTTTTTTATAAGATTTTATATGCAATTTTTTAATTTAGATATAGTTGCATCTGATTCGCTGTTGTAACTACATGTGTGCTTGTGGTGATGATTGGGGTTATGTGTTAGCTCTAAGTGATGATGAGAGCAAGTATTTTAATGTTTCCATTTATGTATTTCAAGGTACCATGATAATATAACAATATCAGAAGAATTATATTACATCTAGATATTATTGTGAGGACCCAAAAAGTCATCTCTCATTTTATAAGTCAAAATTGTGTTCCCAGGCCTTGAAAACCTCCTTTTATCTCACCTCATTTTGCGTGCACAATCCAAGCGTATATCTGGAAAGCTTTTATATGAAAAACTGAGAAAAATGCTAATTTTGCCTTTAAAATTGAATTTAAGTTGACTTCGGTCAACATTTTGGGAAAAAGGACCCGGAACCGTGATTTGACGGTCCCGGAGGGTCCGTAGGAAAATATGGGACTTGGGCGTATGCCCGAAATCGAATTCCGAGGTCCCAAGCCCGAGAGATGAATTTTTGAAAGAAATTATTTTACTAAAATTATAAGAGTTTTTGAAAATTTGATTATATTTGAAATTGATGGTATCGGGCCCGTATTTTGGTTCCGCAGCCCGGTACATGTTTAATATAGTATTTGAGTGATGCATGTAACATTTGGTAACAAATGGAGGTCATTTGACGTGATTCAGACCCGTGGTTGTGAAATTTGAAACTTTAAAACTTCTTGAGATTTTCCTTTGATTTTTATGCTAAATTCGTTGTTTAAGATGTTATTTTGGCGATTTGATCGCACGAGTAAGTCCGTAGGATGTTTTTAAGGTTGTGTACATGTTTGATTTGGAGCCGCGAGGGCTCGGGTAAGTTTGGGATAGGTGTCGGAGTGGTTTGGATTTAGAAAAATCTGGTGAGAATGTTGTTTGCTGGTGTCTGGTGTCTTACTCTATGAGAACGCACTGGCCACGACGCGAATGCGGAGCCCTGGGTAGGTTTCTCTATGTGAACGCGTCTAGGTCCTCGCGAATGCACTATTTTTAGGGAGCTAAGGATGGGGGAGCTAGAACCCTATGCTAACGTGGCCAGAGGCACGCGAATGCGAAGTCCAGGGAGGGGTGAGCCTACGCGAACGTATAGGCAGTGTCGCGAATGCGAAGGCCAATATGGCCAAGGCTACGCGAACGCGACAGAACTCACGCGAACACGTAGAAGGTCTGTCCAGCCCTCTTAAAACAGTAGCAAAACGGGATTTCTCCAAAATTTCACAACTCTTTCATTGAAACTCGACCTTGGGCGATTTTCGAAGAGGGAATTCATCACCAAATCATAGGTTTGTGTTCTTAACCTCATTTCCTTCAATTTCATCAACACCCATAAGATTTTTAGGCCTAAATCTCGTTCTTTAAGGGTAGAAATTAGGGATTTTAGGAGAATTAAAGATTTTACAAATTTGGGGATTTAGACCTCGATTTGGGGTCGGATTCCGAAACTAATTAAAAATTCGGGCTCATGGGTGTATGGGTGATCGGGTTTTGGTTCGAACCTCGTGTTTTGACCAAGCGGGCCCGGGGTCGATTTTTGACTTTTTGGGAAGGATGATAGAAAACTCATAATTAAGCATTAGGGTTGAATTATTTAGCATTTATTGATATTATTAAGCTGATTATGTGTAGATACAACTGAATTGGAGGCGAATTCTAAGGGAAAGCGGTAATTGAGGCTTGAGTTTGGTCGTTAAATTCGAGGTAAGTGTTTGGTTTAACCTTAGCTTGAGGGAATAGTTATTGTGTCTTATTTGCTACGTGTTATTATAATGTGCAATGTATAGGTGTGGTAACGAGTATCTATCCGTTGATGTCAAGCATGATGTGAGTCGAATATTGTGATTTATGTGATTTTTCATGAAGCATTACTTGAGTTTAATTTGACAATTATCTATGTTGGTGGTGTTTCTTTGGTATTGATCATTGTTGAGTATTAGTTCAAGTTGAGAATTACTAAGTGAAATTGAGTAACTAGGTGAGATTGTTTTATAGATGTTTCCCTTGCCGGGTTGATATTAATTCTACTGTTGAATCCCTTGCCGGGACGTTATGGCTTTATTATTGTTGTTTGTATTGTTGATTTCCTTTCCGGATTGTTGTTATTGATTTGTTTGGGTGAAGAAGAGTGTAAAAGCACGAAGGGTGATGTCGTGCATTCTATTTATTATTTGGTGAGGATGAGAGTAAAAGCACGAAGGGTGATGCTGTGCCATATTATGATATTAAAAGCACGAAGGGTGATGCCGTGCCGTTTATATTGATTTATTGTGAGGATGAGACTAAAAGCACGAAGGGTGATGCCGTGCATTCTATTTATTATTTGGTGAGGATGAGAGTAAAAGCACGAAGGGTGATGTCGTGCACTTGTTTTCTTTTGTGCTGTTAATTCTGCTGTTTAAATTGATATCTAATTTGTTGCTTTACTTCGTTATTTCCATTATTTGATATTTCCTTCCCCCGACATGTTCCCCTTTATTTGTATTTAAATGCTTATTTATTGTTATTATTTTCTCCGTATATGATTAAACTGCACAAGTTTAGTTGGTTGTCGTGTCCTTGCCTCGTCACTACTTCGCCGAGGTTAGGCTCGACACTTACTCAGTACATGGGGTCGGTTGTACTGATGCTACACTTTGCACTTTCGTGCAAATCCCGGTACAGGACCCTACGGACCTTAGAGAGAGGAGGCTGCGTTCAGTCCATTGAAGATTCTGAGGTAGTCCTGCAGGCGTCCGCAGGCCTTGGCGTCCCCTCCTACTTTATTTTCCATTATGTTCTTCTTTATTCTGAGTAAAATGTATTTATTTTGTTTAGACCATTATATGTAGTACTCATAGACAGTCCGTGAAGTTGTGGCACCAAATTCTGGGTTTAGTATTATGAATTTCGTAATGGCATTTAATCAAGTTGTTAGACTTTTTTTATTCTGGGTTAAATAAACATAAACGTTGGCTTTCCTAGTGGGTTCAATGTTAGGAGCCATCACGGTCCTGACGATGGAAAATTCGGGTCGTGACAAGTTGGTATCAGAGCACGAGGTTGCTTAAGTCTCACAATTCACGGACAAGATTAGTAGAGTCTGAGGGATCGGTACAGAGACGTCTGTGCTTATCCCCCAGAGGCTAAAGTGTTTAGGAATGACTTCACATCTATTTTTCTCTGTCGTGCGATTTGATTTCTCAATACTAATTGAATTTCTACTTTATTCTCTCACGGATGGCGAGAACACGTGCTTCTTCATCCACTGATCAGCAACCCGAGTCTCCAGTTGCAACTCCTACGAGGGATCAAGGACGACGTCATGCTAGAGGCCGTTCTAGAGGCCGAGGCAGGGGTAGAGCTCAGCCCAAAGCAGCAACCCTAGTGGCAGAGCCTCAGGTAGAGTTTGCTGATGAGGTTCTTGCCCAGACATTCCCGGTTGGACCAGCTCAGGTTCCCGAGAGGTTCATTTCCACCCTGGTACTCCAGGATGCTCTGGTCCGTCTAGTGGGCCTCATGGAGAGCGTTGCTCAGGCAAGTTTACTTCCTACAACACCAGCCGTCTCTCAGGTTGGGGGAGGAGCCCAGACTCCCGCTACTCTCACTCTGGAGCAGTTGGCTTCTCAGTTCCAGACTCCATCACCTTAGACGGTTGGGGTAGTTTAGCCGGGTATTGTGGCTCAGACGGTGATGGAGCAACTATGTCTATTGATGCTTTGTGGAGGTTGGACCAGTTCACCAAGCTATTTACTACTACTTATAGCGGTGCGTCTTCAGAGGATCCCCAGGACTACTTGGATAGCTGCCACGATGTTCTACGGAACATGGGGATAGTGGAGGCCAGTGGGGTCGACTTTGTTACTTTTCGTCTGTCAGGTCCCGCCAAGACCTGGTGGAGAGATTATTGTTTGGATATAACAGCTGGATCACCGCCTTTGACTTGCGCCCAGTTATCCGATTTCTTTCTGGAGAAGTTTCTCCCTATCACTCAGAGAGAGGATGATCAGAGGTAGTTTGGGTGTCTCCAGCAGGGTTCTATGACTGTCACTCAGTATGAGACCAGATTCATTACCTTGGCCCGTCATGCTATTATGATACTTCCCATCGACCGAGAGAGGGTGAGGAGGTTTATTGAGGGACTAGCTCAGCCGATCAGATTGCAGATTCCTAGAGAGGCATGGAGTGATATTTCCTTTCAGGATGCAGCCAATGTGGCCAGACGAGTCGAGATGGTTCTATCACAGAGGAGTGTTAAGGGGTCTGAAAAGAGGCCTCATCTTTTTGGCCGGTTCAGTGGTGTTTCATCTGGAGGCAGGGATTCTTTTGGTAGGGGCCATCCTCCTAGGCCATTTCAGTCAGCACTTCAGGTTTCTCGCAGTGCTCCAGGTTGCCGTGGTTCCCACATGCAGTATTCTGATCAGTTGCCCTACAGCGCACCACTAGCTCCTATCAGTGCACCGGCGCTCCAGAGTCTCAGCGGTTACTCAGGTCGTCTGGGTCAGTTTCAGGGCCAACAGTCTCAGCGGTCGAGATCTTGTTATACTTGTGGTGGTCCGGGGAACATTGCTAGATTTTTCCGTCGAGCCTCGAGCAGTTCTTATTACTAGGGTTCTTGTGCCATGGTTCCCGCACCAGGTGTTCCACCACCCGCTTAGCCAGCCAGAGGTGGGGGTCGAGGTGTTAAAGGTGGAGGTCAGGCTACTAGAGGTAGAGGTTAGCCAACAGGAGGCCGTCCCAGGGATGCAGTTCAGATTGGTGGGGCCTAGTCCTGATGTTATGATATTCCAGCCAGACTTGAGACTAAGGCCTCCGATGCGGTTATCACAGGTATGGTTTCAGTGTGCAGCAGGGATGCTTCAGTTTTATTTGATCTAGGGTCCACATATTCCTATGTGTCATCTTATTTTTCTCCTTATTTTGTTATGCCTCGTGATTCCTTGAGTACTCATGTATATGTGTCTACGCCGGTGGGTGATTCTATTGTGGGAGATCGTGTCTACCGTTCTTGTGTAGTGGTTATTGGTGGTCTTGAAACCAGTGTAGATCTTCTACTCCTTGATATGGTAGATTTTGATGTTATTTTGGGGATGGATTGGTTGTCGCCTTATCATGCCATACTGGACTGTCATGCCAAGACCGTGATCTTAGCATTTCCGGGGTTGCCTCGACTGGAGTGGAGAGGGACTCCTGGTCATTCTTCCAGCAGGGTTATCTCATATATGAAGGCTCGACGTATGGTCGAGAAGGGGTCTTTGGCCTATTTGGCCTATGTTCGTGATTCTAGTGCCGAGGTTCCTTCTATAGAGTCTGTGCCCATTGTCCATGAGTTTCCAGAGGTGTTTCCTGTAGACCTGCCGGGTATGCCACCCGATAGGGATAATGATTTTTGCATTTATTTGGCTCCGGGCACTCAACACATTTCTATTCCGCCATATCGTATGGCCCCACCAGAGTTGAAGGAGTTGAAAGAACAGTTGCAGAACTTGCTTGATAAAGGCTTTATTAGGCCTAGTGTCTTGCCTTGTGGTGCACGGGTGTTGTTTGTTGAGAAGAAGGATCGGTCGATGAGTATGTGGATAGATTATCGGCAGTTGAACAAGGTTACCATCAGGAACAAGGATCCATTGTCAAGGATTGATGAATTCTTTGACCAGCTTCAGGGTGCCAAGGTATTTTCGAAGATTGATTTGAGATCTGGCTACCATCAGTTGAGGATTAGGGCATCCGATGTCCCTAAGACAGATTTTCGCACTCGGAACATGCATTATGAGTTCTTAGTGATGTCATTCGGGTTGAAAAATGCCCCAGCAGATTTCATGGAGTTGATGAATCGAGTCTTCAGGCCTTATTTAGATTCCTTCATGATTGTCTTCATTGATGATATTCTGATTTATTCCCGCATCCAGGAGGAGCATGAGCAGCACCTTTGAGTCGTTCTCCAGACTCTGAAGGACAGTCAGTTAAATGCCAAGTTTTCAAAATGTGAGTTTTGGTTGAGTTCAGTTGCATTTCTGGGTCATGTTGTATCAGCGGAGGGTATTCAGGTGGATCCTAAGAAGATTTCAGCAGTCAAGGATTGGCCTAGACCCACATCAGCTACAGAGATTCAGAGTTTCTTGGGTTTGGAGGGCTATTACCGTCAGTTTGTGGAGGGGCTTTCGTCTATTGAAGACCCAATGAACAAGTTGACTCAGAAGGGTGCCCAGTTCAGGTGGTCAGAGGAGTGTGAGGCGAGCTTCCAGAAGCTCAAGACAGCTTTGACTACGACGCCAGTGTTGGTTTTGCTCACAGGTTCAGGGCCATATACTGTGTAATGTGATGCATCTCGGGTTGGACTTGGTGCAGTGTTGATGCAGGATGGCAAGGTCATTGCATATGCTTCACGTCAGTTGAAGATCCACGAGAAGAATTCTCCAGTTCATGACTTGGAGTTAGCAGCCATTGTCCACGCGCTGAAGATTTGGAGGTATTATCTGTATGGCGTGTCATGTGAGGTGTTCATGGATCACAAGAGTTTGCAATATTTTTTCAAGCAGAAAGAATTGAATTTGAGGTAGAGGAGATGGTTGGAGCTGTTGAAAGACTACAACATCACTATCTTATATCATCCGGGGAAGGCCAATGTGGTGGCCGATGCTTTGAGTAGGAAGTCATCCAGTATGGGTAGCCTTGCTTATATTCCGGCCCGGGAGAGACCACTTGCTTTGGATGTTTAGGCTTTAGCCAATCGGTTCATGAGATTGGATGTTTCTAATCCCGGACGTGTTCTAGCTTATACAATTTCTCGCTCTTCATTATTTGTTCATATTCGAGATCGGCAGTATGATGATACTCATTTGTGTGTACTTAGGTATACGGTGCAACACGATTGTAACGACCTGACCGATCGTTTTGAGAATTTAATCTCTATTTGGTGGTGTAAGGTCTTGAACAACTTCACATTGTTTACATCGACTTGCGTGCGTGGTTGGATTCAGTTACCGGATGATCCGAATTCGAATTGGAAGGAAGATTTCAGTTTTGGAAGCTTAACCCTACGAATGTTGACCGGAGGTTTGACTTTTGTGTAAACAGCCTTGGAATAAGTTTTGGGTAATGTCAACAGCTTCATATGGTGATTTTAGACTTAGGCACGCATCCATAATTGGTTTTGGAGGTCCGTAGAGTATTTGAGGTAATTCGGCGAAAGTTGGAAATTTGAGAAGTTTGACCATAGTTGACTTTTTGGGATATCGAGGTCGGATTGCGATTCCAAGAGTTGGAGTAGCTCGGGGATGTCAATTGAGACTTGTTTGCAAAATTTGGTGTCATTCCGAGTTGAATTGACAGGTTTCGGCACAAGTTTGAAGTTTGAAGATTTGAAAGTTCATAAGTTCGAATTATGGTTTGGTTCATCGTTTCGGTGTTGTTTTATGTGATGTGAGACCTCGAGCGAGTCCGTGTTAGGTTATATGAATTGTTTGCGTGTTTAGAACGGAGTCCTGGGGGCCTCGAGTGTGTTTCGGATGGGATTCGGGTCACATTCCTTCTAATTTTAATTGATGTTCTGTCTGCAGGTTTTTCCTTCTATGGGATCGCATAGGCTTAGCCGTGATCGTATAGTGTCCTATCAAGCCACCTAAGTTTTCTCCTATGCGTTCGCATTCCTCAATACGCGATCGTGTAGCTCCGTAGATTTTATTCTTCGCGTTCGCACCAGCTTATCCGCGATCGCGTAGTATAGTTCTAGGCCCCAACATTTATTTTCCTTTATGCGATCTCATGGCTCAGTGCGCGATCGCATAATACAAATCGGACAGAGACCATATTTCCATTCTTTGCGATCGCATCATCTTATTCGCAATTGTGTAGCTCATTTTGACCAGTAACTAATTTTTCTTGTACGCGATCGCATCCCTTCTCACGCGATCGCGATGCTTAAAAATTTGGGCAGGCAGATTATATTCCAAAATCGAGGGTTAAGCCATTTTTATCATATTTTGACTTCTAGAGTTCGATTCTTGGCGATTTTTGATGAGGTTTTCACGAAATTCGATTAGGTAAGTATTTTTCGACTAGAATAAAATATATTCCATAATTTTATCTTTATTTTCATCATTTAATTTGTTTCTTGAGTTGAGAAAATGTTGGTTTTGAAAGAAAATTTCTAAAATGAAAAAATCGTGATTTGAGGGATCAAATGGTATCGGAATTTGATAAATTTTGTGTAGTTGAACTCGTATTGGAATGGGTATTCGGATTTTATAAAATTTGATGGGTTCCGAGGTGCGGGCCTAGGGGTCGACTTTTGGGTCGATTTTCATATTTTTGTAAAGATCGAAACTTTATTATTCGGAATAGTTTATTATATGATTTATGTGTGTTTTGAAGTTGTTCTAGTTGGGTTTGAGCCGTCCGGAAGTCTTTTCGCCCGAGAAGTCCATTTTAGAGTACCGTGTTATCGTATTCGAGTTAAGTATCTTGCCTAACCTTGTGTGGGGGAACTACCCCTTAGGATTTGAGTCTTCTATGTTGATTGTAGCCCGTGTACGCGAGGTGACAAGTGCGTACTCGGACTTATTTGTAGAAGGTTGGCCTTTTAGTATTCTTAGGTCCTTATATCCCCTGTGTATGAAGTTGTAATTGCTATAACTGAGTTCCTAATTGCTAGTTTCATCTCTTCTGGCTTAAATTATAATTACTTGCTTTTAGATTTCCTTTGTTGTTTACTTGATCTTAATTGACTTGACTGAAGATTTTACCTCTTCTATCATCATGCTATATTATTCTTCATAAACTGCCTACTTAGCTAAAATTTTAATTACCTCGCCCTATAATTGTTTAGAAGTAATTGGAGTATTATATGTTGGCGTCAAACATGCCCGTGGGTCGTATATTGTGATTGATGTGATATTTCATTAAGCACTACTTAGGCCTACCATGATGATTATACATGTTGATGGTATTTTCTTGGCATTTCCTATTGCAGAGCATTGATTTCAGTTGGGATTTATTTCTTGAAGCTAATTAATTAAGCAAGATTGATTATAGTTGTTTCCCTTGGCGGGATGATATTGTTTCCATTGTTGACTCCCTTGCCGGGACAGTATGGTTTCTATTATTGTTCATGTTGTTGATAATATTGTTTCCATTGTTGACTCCCTTGCCGCGACAATATGGTTTCTATTATTGTTCATGATGTTTATGATATTGTTTCCATTGTTGAATCCCTTTTTGGGACAGTATGGTTTCTATTATTGTTCATGCTGTTGATGATATTGTTTCCATTGTTGACTCCCTTGCCGGGATAATATGGTTTCTATCATTGTTTATGTTGTTGATTCCCTTGTCTGAATGCTATCATTTCATTTGTTTGGGTGAGAAAGAGTGTAAAGCACGAAGGTTGATGCCGTGCCATTTCATTTACATTATAATGTGAGGAAAGAGTGTAAAGCACGAAGGGTGATGTCGTGCCATTGTTTATATTCATTATTATGTGAGGAAAGAGTGTAAAGCACGAAGGGTGAAGTAGTGCCATTGTGTATCATGTGAGGAAAGAGTGTAAAGCAAAAAGGTTGATGTCGTGCCATATTATTGAAATTAAAATCACGAAGGGTGATGACGTGCCATATTATTGAGAGTAAAAGCATGAAGGGTGATGCCGTGCGTGATATTGTGAGTGAGTGCTAATGCACGAAGGGTGATGCCGTGCCATACTTTTGTGAGTTTATGGAATGAAGGGTGTTTCAGTGCTGGTGAGGACGAGGGGCATGCATTATGATGTGATATCTGTTTCCCCGTGTATATGTGTGCCCTTACTTTGAGCTGTTATTGTTGTACTTACATATTCGGTGTGACTTATCATTATTGTCATGTACTTGACCTTTATCTTAATTGTTGTTGTACTTTCCATGTATTTTTCTTGCTTAATTTGCTTAAATTACGTGCTGTATCTGTCGATTTCTATGGGGAGGACGAGAGTAAAAGCACGAAGGGTGATGTCGTGCACTTGTTCTATTGGAAACTAAGTTCGAAAGACCACTACTGGAAAATTATATTTTTAAAAGCTTTTGTTTGAAGGGATTACGTTTAAAGATTTTTCTCCTGCACAGTGTATATGTATATATATATATATATATAGAGAGAGAGAGAGAGATCGGAGGAAGTACCTTCCAAAGGAAGTTTTCTATTAAGAATGATTATACTTTAAAGTTTTCAATATAAATTTGTGGGTGAAGGGTTACCTTCGAAGAATTGGCTAAGTTGTCGGAGACGTTGACTAAGGTTTGAGGGGGAAATTATTGCAGTGCCGAGTTACTATTACTTTTTTTAATGTGTTGTGGTTTCCGCTTTTGATTCGTACTCACGTCCTTTATTTTGGTGTAATATTATGATGTTCCATTGTTATTTACTGTATTTTCCTTCCGCTTTGTACTTGTTATGTTGTTAATTATATCGTGTAGTCATTAGACAGATGTCATGTCATCTCATTTCATTCATAAACTTATGCCTGTTTAGTTTATCGGACCAGTGGGTGGCTTGACTAGTCCTCGTCACTACTTCACCGGGGTTAGTCTTGATACTTACTGGGCACCGCTGTGGTGTGCTCATACTACTATTCTGCACATTTTTGTGCAGATTCCAGGATTTGCATAGCCGGCCGAATAATTGTTAGTAGCGTATTTGCTGTTGTGGAGACTCAAGGTAAAACCGTTTCAGGGTTCGCGGTTTCAAAGTCACCATCTTTTGTTTCTGTTGCACTGTTGTACTTATTTCTGAACAGTGGTATTTTTAGGAGTTTTAGCGTAGTTTCTTTAAAGCTTATGACTTGTACTTACCGGGCTCTGGGAAGAAGTGTAAAGTGTTGAGATTTAATTCGAAGAGCACTTGAACTATTCTTATATTAAAATTGATGTTTGTTAATAATAGGCTTACCTAGTCCTTATGACTAGGTGCCGTCACGAAACCCAAACGGAGGGGAAATTGGGTCGTGATAGGTTGGTATCAGAGCTCTAGGTTCATAGGTGCTACGAGTCATAAGCGAGTTTAGTAGAGTCTTGCGGATCGGTACCGAGACGTGTGTACTTATCTTCGAGAGGCTACAAAACTATTAGGACAATTTCACTTCCTTCATTCCTATCGTGCGAGTTCATTGATCTTGAAGTTTGAAATTACCATTCCATTCTCTCACTGATGGTGAGGACACGAGATTCAGTTCCTGATGATATTACCCTTGAGGCAAATGTCTCTAGGGGCAGAGGCAGAGGTCGACAAGAAGCACGTACCGCAGTTAGGGCACCTACCAGCGCAGTCGTTGAGCCAGTAGTTCCAGTTGGGGGATAGGTACCGGAGATGCCTGTTGTTACGCCCGAACTTCAAGAGAGTTGGGTACAGTTCCGAAGTATGATAGGTACATTGACTTAGGTGGGATGGATCTCTGGTGCACCAGCTACTTCATAGATCGGGAAAGGAGCTCAGACTCCCGGCGCCTACACTCCAGAGCAGCGCGATCATGTTGGTCAGATTCCAATTGTCATGGAAGCACAACTTGTGGTCCCAGTTTAGCCCATGTTTAGGGTAGCAACGTCTGAGGAAGAACATCTTGGACTTGAGAGGTACAAGGAGTATCACCCTCCTACCTTCAGTTCATTGACGACTTGCTATGATTTTCTGGAGGAGTGTCACTGCATTTTTCGTACTATGGGTATTGTGGAGTCGAGCAGGGCTGCTTTTTTCACGTCTCAGTTTAGAGAAACGGGTTTTTAGTGGTGTCGGGCATGGGGGTTTGGAAACAGAGTTCTTTCAGATGTGAGGCTAATTGCCAATGCTGAGTTGATTTCGGGCAGCTATTGTGATCAAAAGTGTTATTATGAGCGTATGTGTGGTGTGCTATATTGTGTGGTCATACCTCATGGGAGTAGTCATGAGTTGATGCAGCTGGTTGAGACTGATGTCGGATATGAATTTTGAATCTGGTCTTTTGAAAATGAGTAAAAGGTGAGAAATTGAGGTATGAGGCTGGTCAATGGTGATAGGAAGGCTAACAATGGTGATAAGAAGGCTAACAATGGTGATAGAAATTGAGAAATTGGGTCCTTCGCACCAGGTTATCCCTATCGCGTAGTATAGTTCGAGGCCCCAACATTTATTTTCCTTTATGCGATCGCATAATACAAATGGGACAGTGACCATAATTCCATTCTATGCGATCGCATCAGCTTATCCGCGATCGCGTAACTCATTTTGACCAGTAACTAATTTTTCTTCTACGCGATCGCATCCCTTCTCAAGCGATCGCGATGCTAAAAAATATGGCAGGCAGATTATATTCCAAAATCGAGGGTTAGGCCATTTTTATCATATTTTGACTTCTAGAGTTCGGTTCTTTGTGATTTTTGATGGGGTTTTCACAAAATTCGATTGGGTAAGCGTTCTTCAACTAGAATTAAATATATTTCATGATTTTATTTTTATTTTCATCATTTAATTTGTGGTTTGAGTTGAGAAAATGTTGGTTTTGAAAGAAAATTTCTAAAATGAAAAATCGTGATTTGAGGGATCAAATGGTATCAGAATTTAATAAATTTTTTATGGTTGAACTCGTATTGGAATGGGTATTCTGATTTTGTAAAATTTGACGGGTTCCGAGGTACGGTCTCGGGGGTCAACTTTTGGGTCAATTTTTATATTTTTGTAAAGATCAAAACTTTATTATTCGGAATAGTTCCTTATACGATTTATGTGTGTTCTGAAGTTGTTCTAGTTGGGTTTGAGCCGTCCAAAAGACTTTTCGCCCGAGAAGTCCATTTTAGAGTACCGGGTTGTCGTCTTCGAGGTAAGTATCTTGCCTAACCTTGTGTGGCAGAACTACCCCTTAGGATTTGAGTCTTCTATGTTGATTGTAGCCCGTGTACGCGAGGTGACGAGTGCGTACTCGGACTTATTTGTAGAAGGTTGGCCTTTTAGTATTCTTAGGTCCTTATATCCCCTGTGTATGAAGTTGTAATTGCTATAACTGAGTTCCTAATTGCTAGTTTCATCTCTTCTGGCTTAAATTAGAATTACTTGCTTTTAGATTTCCTTTGTTGTTTACTTGATCTTAATTGACTTGATTGAAGATTTTACCTCTTTTATCATCATGCTATATTGTTCTTCATAAACTGCCTACTTAGCTAAAATTTGTACTACCTCGCCCTATAATTGTTTAGACGTAATTGGCCTAACTTGATGATTATACATGTTTATGGTATTTTCTTGGCATTTCCTATTGCGGAGCATTGATTCAAGTTGGGATTTATTTCGTGAAGCTAATTAATTAAGCAAGAATGGTTATAGTTGTTTCCCTTGTCGGGATGATATTGTTTCCATTGTTGACTCCCTTGTCGGGACAGTATGGTTTCTATTATTGTTCATGATGTTGATGATATTGTTTCCATTGTTGACATCCTTGTCGGGACAGTATGGTTTCTATTATTGTTCATGTTGATGATATTGTTTCCATTGATGACTCCCTTGTCGGGACAATATGGTTTCTATTATTGTTCATGATGTTGATGATATTGTTTCCATTGTTGACTCCCTTGCCGGGACAATATGGTTTCTATTATTGTTCATGTTGTTGATGATATTGTTTCCGTTGTTGACTCCCTTGCCGGGACAATATGGTTTCTGTTATTGTTTATGATGTTGATTACCTTGTCTGAATGCTATCATTTCATTTGTTTGGGTGAGAAAGAGTGTACATCACGAAGGGTGATGCCGTTCCATTTCATTTACATTTTCATGTGAGGAAAGAGTGTAAAGCACAAAGGTTGATGTCGTGCCGTATTATTGAAATTAAAATCACGAAGGGTGATGTCGTGACATATTATTGAGAGTAAAAGAACGAAGGGTGATGTCGTGGGTGATATTGTGAGTGAGTGCTAATGCACGAAGGGTGATGTCGTGCCATACTTTTGTGAGTTCATGGAACCAAGGGTGTTTCCATTCAAGTGAGGACGAGGGACATGCATTATGATGTTATATCTGTTTCCCCGTGTATACGTGTGCCCTTACTTTGAGCTGTTATTGTTGTACTTACATATTCGGTGTGACTTGTCATTATTTTCATGTACTTGACCTTTATCTCAATTGTTGTTGTACTTTCCATGTCTTGTACTTGCTTAATTTGCTTAAATTATGTGTCGTATCTGTCGATTTCTTTGGGGAGGACGAGAGTAAAAGCACGAAGGTTGATGTCGTGAACTTTTTCCATTGGAAACTAAGTTCGAAAGACCACTACTGGAAAAGTATATTTTTAAAAGCTTTTGTTTGAAGGGATTACATTTAAAGATTTTTCTCCGAAACAGTATATATGTATATATATATAGATCGGAGGAAGTACCTTCCAAAGGAAGTTTTCTATTAAGAATGATTATACTTTAAAGTTTTCAATATAAATTTGTGGGTGAAGGGTTACCTTTGAAGAATTGGCTAAGTTGTCGGGGTTGTTGACTAAGGTTTGAAGGGGAAATTATTGCAGTGCCGAGTTACTATTGTTTTTTTTACTGTATTGTGGTTTCCGCTTTTGATTCGTACTTCCGTCCTTTCTTTTGTGTAATATTACGATGTTCCGTTGTTATTTGCTGTATTTTCCTTCCGCCTTGTACTTGTTATATTTTTAATTATATCGTGTAGTCATTAGACAGATGTCATGTCATGTCATTCCTATACTTATGCATGCTTAGTTTATCGGATCAGTGAGTGTCTTGACTAGTCCTCGTCACTACTTCACCGGGGTTAGTCTTGATACTTACTGGGCACCGCTGTAGTATGCTCATACTACTCTTCTATGCATTTTTGTGCAGATTCCATGATTTTCATAGCCGACCGAATGATTGTTAGCGCGATTGCTGTTGTGGAGACTCAAGGTAAAACCGTTTCAGCGTTCGCGGTTTCGGAGTCACCATCTTATGTTTCTGCTGCATTGTTGTACTTATTTCTGAACAAATGGTATTTTTAGGAGTTTTAGCATAGTTTCTTTAAAGTTTATGACTTGTACTTACCGGGCTCTGGGAAGAAGTGTAAAGTGTTGATATTTAATTCGAAGAGCACTTAAACTATTCTTATATTAAAATTGATGTTTGTTAATAATAGGCTTACCTAGTCCTTAAGACTAGGTGCCGTCACGAAATCCAAGGGAGGGAAAATCGGGTCGTGACAATGATGGTGCCAAGCAGGTTGCAGTTGGTGATGATGGGGTTTTACGGATGCAGGGTCGTATTTGTGTGCCCAATGTGGATGGACTTCGTGAGTTGATTTTAGAAGAGGCCCATAGTTCCCTGTACTCCATTCATCTGAGCACCGCAAAGATGTATTAGGATTTGCGGCAGCACTATTGGTGGAGGAGGATGAAGAAGGATATTGTGGCATATGTTGCTCGGTGTTTGAATTGTCAGCAGGATAAGTACGAGCATTAGAGGCCTGGTGGATTGCTTCAGCAGATTGAGATTCCTAAGTTGAAGTGGGAGCGTATCATCATGGATTTCGATGTTGATCTCCCACAGACTCAGAGAAAGTTCGATGCAGCATGGGTTATTGTGGATAGGCTAACCAAGTCAGCACATTTCATTCCTGTTGCAGTTTCCTATTCTTCGGAGAGATTGGCAAAGATCTACATTAGTGAGATTGTTCGTCTTCATGGTGTGCCCGTGTCTATTATTTCTGATCAAGGTACGCAGTTTACCTCACATTTCTGGAAGGCAGTTCAGCGTGAGTTGGGCACGAGGGTTGAGTTGAGCACAATATTTCATCCTCAGACGGACGGACAGTCCGAGCGTACTATTCAGATTTTGGAGGATAATTTACGAGCCTGTGTCATTGACTTTGGAGGTTCTTGGGATCAATTCTTGCCATTAGCTGAGTTTGCCTACAACAACAACTATCAGTCGAGCATTCAGATGGCTTCCTATGAGGCATTATATGGTAGGGGTGTCGGTCATCGATTGGGTGGTTTGGCCGGGAGAGGCTCGGTTGTTGGGTACAGACTTAGTGCAGGATGCCTTGGATAAGGTTAAGATCATTCAGGATAGATTTCGTACCGCTCAGTCCAGGAAGAAGAATTATGCCGACCACAGATTTCGTGATGTTGCATTCATGGTCGGAGAGCGGGTGTCGCCCATGAAGGGCGTGATGAGAATGGGAGAGGTGGCTTACAGACTTGCATTGCCACCAAATTTATCAGATGTGCATCCAGTGTTTCATGTGTCTATTCTTCGAAAGTATCATAACGATCCATCCCATGTGTTAGAATTCAACAGTGTCCAGTTGGACAAGGATTTGACCTATGAGGAGGAGCCGGTAGCCATATTAGACCGGAAGGTTTGTCAGTTGAGATCAAAGAGTTGCCCTTCAATTCATGTTTAGTGGAGAGGTCATCCTGCCGAGGCAGCTACCTGGGAGTCCGAGTCCGATATACGGAACCAGTATCCCATCTTTTCCCCGATTCAGGTACTTTTCTATGTCCGTTCGAGGACAAATGTTTGTTTTAGAGGTGGAGAATGTGATGACCCGAAAAGTCATCTCTCATTTTTTAAGTTAAAACTGTGTTTCGAGAGCTTGAAAACCTCCTTTTATCTCACCTCATTTTGCATGCACAGTCCGGGTATAAATACAGAAAGCTTTTATATGAAAAACTGAGAAAAATGCAAATTTTACCTTTAAAATTGAATTTAAGTTGACATCGGTCAATATTTTAGAAAAAAAGGACCCGGACCCAAACCCGTGATTTGACGGTCCCAGAGGGTCCGTAAGAAAATATGGGACTTGGGCGTATGCCTGGAATTGAATTCCGAGGTCCCAATACCGAGAAATGAATTTTTGAAAGAAATTATTTTACTGAAATTATAAGAGTTTTTGAAAATTGGATTATATTTGAAATTGATGGTATCGGGCCCATATTTTGGTTCTGGAGCCTGGTACAGGTTTAATATAGTATTTGAGTGATGCCTGTAAAATTTGGTAAGAAACGGAGGTCATTTGATGTGATTCGGACCCATAATTGTGAAATTTGAAACTTTGAAAGTTCTTGAGATTTTCATTTGATTTTTATGCTAACTTCTTTGTTTAAGATGTTATTTTGGAGATTTGATCGCACGAGTAAGTCCGTAGGATGTTTTTAAGGTTGTGTACATTTTTGGTTTGGAGCCCCGAGGGCTCGGGTAAGTTTCGGATGGGTGTCAGAGTGGTTTGGACTTAGAAAAAATCTGGTGAGAATGTTGTTTGCTGGTGTCTGGTGTTTTACTCTATGCGAACGCACTGGCCACGAAGCGAACGCGGAGCCTTGGGTAGGTTGCTCTACGCGAACGCGTCTAGGCCCTCGCGAACGCACTATTTTTAGGGAGCTGGGGATGGGGGAGCTGGAACCCTATGCGAACGCGACAAGAGGCACGCGAACACATAGGCAGTGTCGCGAACGCGAAGTCCAATATGGAAAAGGCTACGCGAGCGCGACAGACCTCACGCGAACGCGAAGAAGGTCTGTCCAGCCCTCTTAAAACAGTAACAAAATGGGATTTCTTCAAAATTTCACAACTCTTTCATTGAAACTCGACCTTGGGCGATTTTTAAAGATGGACTTCATCACCAAATCATAGGTTTGTATTCTTAACCTCATTTCCTTCAATATTTATCAACAACCATTAGATTTTTAGGCCTAAATCTTGTTCATTAAGGGTAGAAATTAGGAATTTTAGGAGAATTAAGGATTTTACAAATTTGGGGATTTAGACCTCGATTTGGGGTCAGATTCCGAAGCTAATTATATATTCAGGCTCGTGGGTGTATGGGTGATCGAGTTTTGGTCCGAACCTCGTGTTTTGACCAAGCGGGCTTGGGGTCGATTTTTTAATTTTTGGGAAGGATGATAGAAAACTCATAATTATGCATTGAGGTTGAATTATTTAGTATTTATTGATATTATTAAGCTGATTATGCCTAGATACAATTGAATTGGAGGCAAATTCTAAGGGACATCGATAATTGAGGCTTGAGTTTGGTCGTGGAATTCGAGGTAACTGTTTGGCTTAACCTTAGCTTCAGGGAATAGGTATTGTGTCTTATTTGATACGTGTTAGTATAATGTGCAACGTCCAGGTGTGGTGACGAGTATCTATACGTTTGTGTCAAGCATGCCGTGAGTCGAATATTGTGATTTATGTGATTTTTCATTAAGCATTACTTGAGTTTAATTTGACAATTATCTATGTTGGTGGTGTTTCTTTGGTATTGATCATTGTTGAGTATTGGTTCAAGTTGAGAATTACTACGTAAAATTGAGTAACGAGGTGAGATTGGTTATAGCTGTTTCCCTTGCAGGGATGATATTAATTCTACTGTTGACTCCCTTGCCGGGACGTTATGGCTTTATTATTGTTGTTTGTATTGTTAATTTTCTTGCCGGATTATTGTTATTGATTTGTTTGGGTGAGGAAGAGTGTAAAAGCACGAAGGGTGATGCCGTGCATTCTATTTATTATTCCGTGAGGATGAGAGTAAAAACATGAAGGGTGATGTCGTGACATATTATGATATTAAAATCACGAAGGGTGATGTCGTGCCGTTTCTATTGATTTATTGTGAGGATGAGAGTAAAAGCACGAAGGGTAATGCCGTGCACTTTTTTTTTTGTTTGTGCTGTTACTTCTGCTGTTTAAATTAATATCTAATTAGTTGCTTTACTTCGTTATTTCCATTATTTTATATTTCCTCCCCCCAGCATGTTCCCCTTTCTTTGTGTTTAGCAGCTTATTTCTTGTTGTTATTATTTTCTCCGTATATAATTTAACTGCACAGGTTTAGTTGGTTGTCGTGTACCAGCCTCGTCACTACTTCGCTGAGGTTAGGCTCGACACTTACTCAGTACATGTGGTCGGTTGTACTGATGCTACACTCTGCACTTTCGTGCAGATCCCGGTACAGGACCCTACGTACCTTAGGGTGAGGACGTTGCCTTCAGTCCATTCGAGATTTCGAGGTAGACCTGCAGGCGTCCGCAAGCCTTGGCGTCTCCTCCTACTTTATTTTCCATTTTGTTCTTCTTTATTTTGCGACAGATGTAGTTATTTTGTTCAGACCCTTATATGTAGTACTCATAGACAGCCCGTGAAGTTGTGACACCAAATTCTGGGTTAGTATTATGAATTTCATAATGACATTTAATCAAGTTGTTAGACTTTGTCTTCTTTCGCATTTTTATTTTCGCTGATTTGTACCTCACCTATTATCTGTTAAATATAAATGAATAAGGTAAATAAACATAAACGTTGGTTTGTCTAGCGGGTTCAATGTTAGGCGCCATCACAGTTCCGACGGTGGGAAATTCGGATCGTGACAATTATGGATCTTATTTTTCCTTGGTGTTGGATTCCTCCTCATTACCTCTGTAGGTATGTTATGAATGTTTCTAGCTGTGTATTTCTAGATAGAACACGGGTAATATGAAATAAGAGGAAAAATAGAGAAAAAAAAGCTCTACTATAGAGAAGGGAAAGTTTATAGAAATTTTGGCTTTGAATGTAATTATTGAGATTGGAGATGGAATAAGTGTTTTCTATCTCAAAGGACACACCTAGAAGTGATGATCTTGATAGGGAATCCAATTATCACTACAAGTTGTAGATAAATATCTCAAAGTAGCTAAGATTCGATGTTACTTATAAATATATTTCTCTTCTGCAATCTAAAGTAAATTTTTCGATTGAAATCAGGCGTGGAATACAGGAGGACATAAGTCATGCTTCTTTAGCCTTTGATAAAGTGCTCAGTTGTCAAATAATACTACTACTTCAATCGCATTAGCTCATTGGGAAATAGATGTTGGCATATTTGATAGTTGGTATATAGTTGTGATGACTTCATTTGGTACTTCGCAATTTTTGCTTTTTTTTCTATGCTAGACTCTTTAAATTGTTTTGTTGCTTTCCCTGACAACATGGATGAACATGAGTCTCCCTTTGTGTGTAAGTTATGTGTGAGTTGCTGCAACTCACGGGAAATTGATTATTTACATGCAAGAACTAATTTAGCAAAATTTTGTTATTCCTCCATCTCCGACAAAAGGTCATTCACTTTTTTAGACATTTCAAACATATACCTGCAATGCGTTATTTTAACGGAGAATATACAATTATAATTAATACATAATTTTGTTTTTGGTTGTTGTAGGGGTTGTCCACAATCTTTTGCTGAGAAGACAAATCTAACATGGAACTGTTTTACCCAATCTCTCTCACTTATGTTGGGCCCGTGAATTGCACTAGCAAACTCTTCTGTTTTTTAAGGGACTTTTTTATTTCTATATACTATATGAAATTTTATTATAAAAAATATTTATATTTACAATATTATCCGTCCTAGACACGTTTTTTCTATAAAATCTATAAAAATCATTTAAAACATAATCTTTTCTGCTGTAACATTCCTTTTTTGGGAGCGAAAAATTGGAATAGTAAAGGATTCTACCGAGATTTTTTGCAAGGCATTAATCGCCATGACTTAAGCCTGAAATTATTCCATTTCTCTCACAATTTCAATACTCTATTTTTCGAATACTCTATTTTTCAATGTATGTTCTGGTTTCACAAGTAAAATCAAATCAATTATCTACAAATTGTACTGAATCACGCGCAACAATATCGAAAATAGTTATTATGCTTCAGCTAAATAGTAATTGGGATAGCTTTGGGAGATACAGAGATTTTTATATCGACGAAATTGTAATCAGGGAAGATGCAAGTTATAGCCAATTGAATTCTACAATTGTAGAGCATCTAATGATTGATACATCAGAAAAAATAATCGAAATCAAATACATTGTCAACAAACATTGTCCTCCAATGGAAATTAGGAACGATATGGGAGTTCGAGTATAAATGGAGATGAAAAAGGAAAACGAAAGCTTAGGAATATATCTGCTATGTATAAGAGTGCGTGATTTCGATTTGGAATGCAGTATCCCTAATTTGAACACAATTGCAGGTTTGATCTGTTATACCAGCGGTGAAATTTGTTTATATCTAAAGCTTTCTACAAATTTTCTACAATTTTTCTACAAAAAAACTACATAACATGTGTAGATCAATATAAGTATTGAATTTCATTTATTCTACAATTTTCTACAAATATTTCTACAAAAAAAAACTAGATAAAATGTGTAGATCAATTGTTATGAATATATAAGTATTGAATTTCATTTATTCTACAATTTTCTACAAAGATTTCTACAAAAAAAAACTAGATAAAATGTGTAGATCAATTGTTATGAATATATAAGTATTGAATTTCATTTATTCTACAATTTTCTACAAAGATTTCTACAAAAAAAAACTAGATAAAATGTGTAGATCAATTGTTATGAATATATAAGTATTGAATTTCATTTGTTCTACAATTTTACTACAAAATATCTACAATATATATCATAACTGTGTTTAGCTTTAATTTATTGCAGGTTCATCTGGAAGAGTGAAGTTGATTGATATGCCAACATCTCCGGCAATAGTGGAATATGAAAGTATAATCATAACAGAAAATACACCAACTGTTATTGAAGTAGGTCAAGTATACAAAGACAATCAAATAATTGCCAGTGCAATAAAGCACTATTCTTTCATAAACAAGTTCCAATTTAGGGTGAAAAGGTCTAGTGCTAGAAGGTAGGAACAGTTCAATCGTCAAAAATCATGTCTTTGTTTAATTTGTAGGTTATTTGTATTTTTTTTGTTCTTCAGTGTTTGTAATATCTTTGTATACAAATTGTAGATAATTTCTAGTTTTCTTATATATATAAATTGTTAAATATAAGATTTTCATGCTTAAATAGCCTATTTTCTGTGTATCTACATTTTTCACACCACTGTTTAAATTATTTTTATTCTGTAGCTACTGCCTGGTATGTGTTGGGAAAAATTATACATGGCACTTCAAGTCCACCAGCATAGATGATTCAACAATGTTCAAGCTTTGAAAATTCAACAGCTTGCACACATGCTCTTTGATGGACAATACACACATACAACGCAAACCTATTGTCATGGTAGTGGGTAGCATGGTTATACCAAAATATGCTTATCCTAAGATAATTTACACACCAAAAGATATACAAACTGATATGTTGTCTGAACACGGTGTGAACTTAACATACATGCAAGCTTGGATAGCAAAGGAAAAGGGTTTCGAATTTTTGAGAGGTCATCCTACTGACTCCTACAGTCGATTGCCTAGTTATTTGTGTCACACCCCTTTTTTTAAAACCATACTAAACCCTCTTAAAAATAAATAAAAAGATTTTTGAATCTCAAAAGGGTTTTCAATTAGAAAGTGACAATAATTTGTGTTCAAAAGGTTTTCAGAGTCGCCACCTGACATTTGGTTTCGATGTGCCAGGTCACCATTTTTTTAAACAACAATTTTCCTTCAAAACATATGTGACTCTTAGCCAGTCTGCACCAGAGATTCAGGTAAGGGGGTTCATTTGACTCAGGAAAAAGGTGTTAGGCATTTCTCGAGTCTCATAACTAGTACGGTTGCGTACTTAATCAAGTCGGCTTTTTAAAATATTCAAATTGAGGTTAAAAAATACATAAAAGAAAAATAAACACAAAAGAGGTTCGAGGTCGTCCCCACCTAATACTAATAAGAGAAAAAGAAAATAAAAAGAAAAAATAAATCCTGAACTAACCTATACTATGACTTCTCCACAATGCCCGTCAAGCCTCCAAATATTTACAAAGTTCTTCGGGGCATTCCCCGAAATCAAATATTTACAAACCCTTCAGGACATTCCCCGGAAAAATTTAACTAAGGGAACGACCTCTCGCCTCAAAAACTAATACAATGTCCTAATATTGCCGATCCAGGTGTTGGCATCCTAAAACATGCTACTATTGATCAAATTCACGAGTAAGAATAAAAGAGAAAAAAATTTATCTAAGCCCAATTTCCTCCACATTTTAAAAGCTAACTCCCACAACTGAAACAACTAGAATTCCATTCAATCTACTTAATTATGTCAATTTGATTCTTTATCATCAAAATGGTAACCATGAAGCCTTAAACACAATAATGATACATTAACTCATATGATCAACAAACAGAGCAACGATAGATTAACGAAATAATAAGGGTGTGATGCTAAGCAAATAAGAAGTAGAAGGAAATGAGAAATCAACCTCAAACGAATCTGAAGTATCAAAATCACGGACAAGATCTCTGCTGGGATGTCTCGCCGGAAACCTCACCGGATTCTGACCGGAATTTGAATGAAAAAATGAACCAGGCGACTAGAACCTTTATCTACGACCTCGAATTCAGAAACAGACAGTCAAAATCAACTCCATCCCCGCGATCAATAGAAATCCAAATCTTAAACCATTTTTGTAGTGAGAAGAAACAAAATTTTCTTTTGATAATTTTTATACAAGAAAACTAAAACCGAAAATCAGAAGAGAAATCCTCTACTTTGTCCAAAACCCCTTTTGTCCATTTTTACTCTATTTTTCCGATTGTCCCCTCTCATTTCTCGCTATTTATGTGTATGTGTGTGGGTATGTACGACAGGTAGTGGTGAAGGGAAGAAGGTAGAAGCGATGGGTATTGGATTTTTGGCGAGTTTCGGCGGAGGGGTGGTGCGGCTGAAGGTGAAGAAAGGTTGGTCCTCGGCGGCTGATCCTTTTTTGCGTAAGGGAGATGAAGAGGGCGATTTTTGTGAAGGGAAGAAGAAAGAGCAGCCGACCAACTTGCCGGAGATGGCAGTGGCTATGTCTAGGTTAGTGAAGGCTAGGGAGTTCTTGATGATGGGTGGATGTTCCTATAGGGTTTGTGCTCTTACGGTGTGAAAGGTGGTGGTGGCCGGCAATTTTCCGGCGGATTCCAGGCGGCGACGACTCCCTTTATTCTTAAGGTTCTAGGGTTAATCAAGTGTGTACCAGAAGAAGAAGAAGAGAGTCCATAGGTTAAGGATTAAGTCTCTTTGACTTGTGTGCAAAATTTGGGGTCAACCGGACGTGATTTGATAGGTTTCGGCATTGGATGTAGAAGTTGGAAATTTCAAAGTTGTTAAAGTTTGAGTTTGAGTGAGATTCGTGATTTCGCATTGTTTGATGTGATTTGAGGCCTCGAGCAAGTCCCTGGGATGTTATGGGACTAATTCATGTGATTGGACAGGGTCCCGGGGGCCTCGGGTGGATTCCGGGTGGTTAACAGATCAAATTTGAAGTTGGAAAAGGAGCTGGAGCTGCTGGTGTCTGGTGTGACCGCACCTGTGAGGATTTGGCTGCAGGTGCGGCCTTGGCGCTGTAGGTGCGAGAGTGGCTGGCTTTGCTGGGATCGCAGGTGCGATGTAATTTCCGAACCTGCGAAGGCGTAGATGCGGGCTTTGGGTCGCAGGTGCGGATCCGGCTGGAGGAGAAGGAAGCCGCAGGTGTGGGCTCTTGGGCGCACCTTCGGAAGCGCAGGTGCGAAGATCGTATCGCTGGTGTGAAAAATGGCCTGGGCAGAATATTTTAAAACCGAGATTTGTTGGCCATTTCTTTCATATTTCATTTTGAGGAGCTTCAATAGTGCATTTTCGTGAAGGATCAAGGTAAGTTATTTCCACTCATCTCAAGTTAAATACAACGTTTATGCATGGAATTAGACATAGAAATTAGTAGGAAATTGGGAAATCTTGAAGGAAACCTAGAAATTTGTATTTGGATTTTTAGCCACGAATTTGAGCATGGAATTTAGAGTAATTGTGTACTTGAGTTAGTAAGTCTATGGGTAGGGTATATCTTCAAGAAATTTCAGAATCCGGGCACGTGGGCCCGAGGGCATTTTGGTCAATTCACTGAGCGGAGTTGGGAAAGTATATAATTTGAATTTGTTACGAGTTTTCATTAATTTTCCCGTTATTTGGTAGTTTTGGGGAGTTGTGCATCTATTGGAGTCGTTGGAAGGGCTTGGAAGCTGGTTATGGGATTTCGGAGCAAGGTAAGTCTCCTTTCTAACTTTGTGAAGAGGAATTGTCCCCCTAGGTGAACTAATTAAGTATGTGCTACTATCTGCGGGGGCTACGTACGCACGAGATGATGGGAGTCCGTGCGTAGCTACTATCATGCCATGTCCGAGTAGTCTAGGACCCACTAGCATGCCTTACCTGTTGTACCTGTGATCTTGCCTGTAATATCAGACTACTAAAATAATCGAAATAGTAATTGAATATCTAAAGAAGACTAGAGTTCATTTTCTTAATCATCTAGAAAGAGAATTGATTTCCTTCGTGGGAAATTGTATTCCGGATAAGGTTATATTATTAAACATTATAAAAACTTGGCAAATGAATTTCGAGAAAGGATTTAAATACTGTTTTGTGGTTTTAAAAGAGAAATCTGTCATTTACTTTAGTATTTGTTTTCCCGACGTAGTCGGGGTGCACTGTTGATTGTGCAAGACTGCATGTGACCGCTTCGCAATTTACATTCCGCGAGCGGAGTGTTATTTCCCCCACTCTCATGGGAGCGGGCCGTACGCCACGGCAGATTGAAAAATGCACTTATGATACGGGCCGTTTGACCCTCGGCAGTGCATAGATGTGATTATTTTATGGCAAAGGTGCATTTATGGTTTGGGCCGTTCGACCCTCGGCAGTGCACAAACATGATTATTTTTATGGCTCAGGCCGGTTGTCCTTATCCCGTATGCGCATGCTAAATTGTTAAATGTTTTTCATGGTTTTTTAAATGATAAGATATTTGGGGGAAAATAAATAAGTAATTGTTTATTTAAGATATTTGGGGAAAAACAAAAAAGAAATTGTTTATTTAAGTTGTTTGGGGGGAAATGAGGAAGTAGTAACTGTTTATTTATTTTCAGTATTTACTTGGATTTCAGTGCCTTATATATTTGCTGCTTTACTACCTTTACATGCCGTGCTCAACATATTCTGTTAAATTAATTTGTTGGACCTTAGTGAGTGTCTAATTCGACCTCTCGTCACTACCTCTCTGAGGTTAGCCGGGCGACTTCCTGAGTACACATTGTTTTTGTACTCGTGCTACACTTGTTGTGCATTTTTATTGCACAGGTACTTTCATAGCGACATGGCTGGTTGGAGACTTAGGCAAGCTGCATCATCCGGAGGTGATCCGCAGCTGACAGAGTCTAACTCATATTGTATTTATTTCCAGTTTAAATTCCTTGTCCAATTTGTATTTCAGACAAGCTTGAAGTATTTCTAAAATTCTTAGAATTTGCTCATACACTTATGACACCGGGTTCTGGGATGTGTTGGGATATATTTTCCTGAAATGGAATATTTAAACCATTGTATTCACTTAACGGATTTTTATTTAGTTATTATGTAATAAAGTAAAAGGTAATGATTGTCATAAATGGTAAAATAGGAATTTATTTCAACTAATTAAAGATTTGGTTTGCCTAACAGTGGTGTCCGGTGCCATCACGACCTTAATAGATTTTGGGTCGTGACAACCTCTCTCATTAAAATGGGATAAACCAACCCAAAAACTCACTCTTTCTTCTTAAAATGACATAAAATTTATAATATAAAACTAATTCTAATTAATTAAAATAAAAAATATTATATTGTGAAACTATTTTGGTAATATTTCAAGATTATATAGAAATAAAAATCCTAGTAAAATAGCATGACTACAAAATATTAATGAAACTATATTTGTAATTTTCTTTTTTGTGATAAAATAAAGTAAAAGAGTCAAAACTAGTTAAAATAGCGATATTAGACCTAAACTAAATATTTAAACGCTACATTGTGTAAAATCTTGGGGAGGGTCAAAAATTACATGTCTAGAGCTTCCCCTCTTTGACTGGAAACACGAAGAGTTTTCAGAAAAAGAACGCCGAGACAGGTTTTTTTGACCCGACCCTTATTTAGAGAGACCAAAAACTAAAAGAAAGGAGAATCACCGAGCCCTGGTATCTGAGCTGCCTACATATCCTTGGCTATAAAGTAATGAGGCCACGTGTAATTCAGAAGTGAATGAAGTAATGAAGTGTGATAAGATGAGGATAGAGTCGAGTGAGGTTCCGTTCCGTCGAGGTTCTGGCCCGCGGTCTTGTTATTACATCAAAATAAAAAAATAAAAAAGACTAACTAAGCCTATCAGCTATGAGTTACAAGATTCCTATCTATAAGTCTTTTGAAGCTTGATCTTGAGTCTTGAATGGTTCTTCATGCAGACCTTAGATTTGAACCTTGATGCTTGCTAGCTGCAGGTGATGATTCATTCTTCCACGGCTTCTTCGGAGCAAAACTGGATACGCCGTGCTCGTGACTTCAGCCACGTCTTGAGTAATTTGCATCTTCTCTGCTTCTGCATTTTGGATTCACTTCTTTTTTTCTTTTCTTTTATTCTAGATTGAGACTACTTTTGTTGGTCATCTTAGACTCTCGGCTCGCATTCTTGCTGCGAGCTTCTGCTACTTCTAACTTGATTGAATTCTGAAATTACTTCCTTCATTCTCCAGGTGGGCGCCTACTACTGACTTGAATCTTGAAATAATTCTGAAGCGAATTCCCTCGTTCTCCAGGTGGGCGCCTGCAACTGACTTGACATTTGAAATAATTCTGAAATGAATTCCCTCGTTCTCCAGGTGGGTGCCTGCAATGAAAACAACAAAATAAACAAAATTTTCTGCCCCAGTTTGCACTAGGAAGATTTGTGAGTTGTTAGCAAAATCACCTATGCTATTGATGCAATGATGAGAATAAAATTGAAGACTCGACTAGGATGTGCATCTCCTGTGAGTAAAACCAAGAAAATTTGACTAGCAAATGCATCTGCTAAAAATAAAACCTGAATGACCCAAACTAGGAAGTGCGCCTCCTAGGGGTGAAATCTCAATTTAGGAAGTTTGTCTCCTAAAAGAATAACCTGAAAGACCTAGACTAGGAAGTGCGTCTCCTACGGGTGAAACATTAATGACCCAAACTAGGAAGTGCGTCTCCTAGGGGTGAAATCTTAACTTAGGAAGTGTGTCTCCTAAAAGTATATCCTAAAATACCCAAACTAGGAAGTGCATCTCCAAGGGGTGAAACTTCAATGACTCAAACTAGGAAGTGTGTCTCCTAGGAATGAACTTAAATGACCCAAAACTAGGAAGTGCGTCTCCTAGGGGTAAAATCTCAATTTATGAAGTGAGTCTCCTAAAACAAAAATATAACCTGAAAGACCCAGACTAGGAAGTGCGCCTCCTAGGGGTGAAACGTCAATGACTCAAACTAGGAAGTGCATCTCCTAGGGATAAAACTCGAATTCCTAGAGGTAAAATCTCAATTTAGGAAGTGCGAAAACAAAAATATAACCTGAAAGACCCATACTAGGAAGTGTGTCTCCTAGGGATGAACTTAAATGACTCAAACTAGGAAGTGCATCTCCTAGGAATGAACTTAAATGACCCAAACTAGGAAGTGCGTCTCCTAGAGGTAAATGCTCAATTTAGGAAGTGCATCTCCTAAATAGTGTAACTTGAAAAACTTAGACTAGGAAGTGCGTCTCCTAGGGGAGAAACTTCAATGAATCAAACTAGGAAGTGCGTCTCCTATGAATGAATTTAAATGACCAAAAATAGGAAGTGCGTCTCCTAGGAATAAACTTAAATGACCTAAATTAGGAAGTGCGTCTCCTAGGGGTAAAACTTCAATGACTCCAACTAGGACGTGCATCTCCTAAGCATGAGTTAAATGACCAAAACTAGGAAGTGCGTCTCCTTGGGGTGAAATTGTCACGCCCGAAATCTCACCATCGGGCCGTGATGGCGTCTAACGTTGAACCCGCTAGATAAGCCAACATGTATAGATAAACTAGCATATTAACATCAATTTAATAGGATAAACTAAACGTTTCAAAATTTAACAACGGAAATAAATATGGTTTCAAGCTAAATAAGGACAACATAATATAACAACGCGTAAATATTCCCAAAACCTGGAGTCACAAACTCACAAACTGTCTGTAAGAGTGCTAAATACAAGTCTGGAAAGAGAATACATCGCTGTCTCTGAAACTAGAGGAGAAACAAGACAGAAGTGAAGACAAAGGGATGGAAGAGACGTCAAGGCCCACGAACGCCAGCGGGTATACCTTGAAGCTTCTAGGATAAGCTGGAAGACACTCCCACTAATGATGTCATCCGGGTCCGGTTGCGTAATCTGCACAAGATAAAGAAGTGCAGGTGTAGCATCAGTACAACCGACCCCATGTACTGAGTAAGTGCTGAGCCTAACCTCGGCGAAGTAGTGACGAGGCTAAGACACGGCATCACAATGTACCTGTGCAGTTCAATAGTATAGCAGAAACTAAACAAGAATACAATTACGGGGAGAACATGCTGGGGGTAAGAGATAACAAATACTGAAATAACATAAACGAAAACAACAGTCTGAAATATCTGAAAATAATAACGGGAATTGACAACATAGATTAAACGGTGAAAGATGCGGCATGACATGTCCCCTCGCGCATAATAATAATATAAAACATGGCACGGGATGTCCCCTCGTGCATAATAATATAAAACATGGCACGGAATGTCCCCTCGTGCATAATAATATAAAACATTACACGGAATGTCCCCTCGTGCATAATAATATAAAACATGGCACAGAATGTCCCCTCGTGCATAATAATATAAAACATGGCACGACATCACCCTTCGTGCTTTAACACTCTTCCTCACCCAAACAACAATCACAAACAAGGGCAAGGAAATAAATTGAGTAAAAAAAATACAAATCCCCGCAAGGGAACATTAATTAAATAATTAAATCCCGGCAAGGGAACTATACAACGATGACCCGGCAAGGGTATATTTCAATAACTCTTTCTCTTTCTTTCACTTTCATTTCCATGTTTTATTCTATTACTTGAGCCAATGCTCCAAAGGATGTAATTATCTCAAATTCATTCATCATTCGTTTTACAATTTGAGCCAATGCTCCAAAAGAATGTAATTATCTCATATCCCTTCACATGCCCTTTACATCAAATAGAAATCATCAATTAGGCATAGAAATTACAACAAAGTCAGAATATTCACAATATAGGGACTCACGGTCGTTCTAGACACCAATGTATAGATACTCGTCACCATGCCTATACATCGTATTTGACAATAAAAAAATAGCAAATAATACTCAAATCATATTCCCTCAAGCTAAGGTTATACCAAACACTTACCTCGGGTCCAAAGTATAGCAATCAACCCTCTAACACCGCCTTTCCTTAGAATTCAACTCCAGATGGTACTATCTAGACATAATCAATTCAATTATATCAATAAGGATTCAATGATTCAATTACATGGCCTAATTATCCATTTCCTAGCATTCTTCCAAAATTATCAAAATTCGACTCCGAGCATGCTCGCTCGGATTCTTGTAATCCTCGAAGGGAACACTCACCCAAAGCCTAAGGATCATTAATATACGATTTTTACTTGATTTCTTGGCCAATTCACAGAAAATTATCAAGTGATCACTAGTTCTTGGTTACTACCCAATTTCTTGAATTTTTGCACTAGTTTATGTAGTTAATTAGGCTAGGATGCATGCATGAAACAAATTTCCGAGTAGAGTTCACTTACCTTATAGAACCTGGTTGAAAGCTCTTAAAAATGGAGAAAATCGCCTAAGGAAGAAGATGGAAAATGAGAAAAATGGGTTTAAAACCCGTATTTAAAACTCACTGCCTGAACAGTGATCTTACACCTGCGGCTCTAGGGACCGCACTTGAGATCTCGCACTTGCGAGAAGAATCTCGCACCTAGTGGGCTAGGGGGGTCTGGGATCGCACCTGCGAAGTGGAGACCGCACCTGCAGAATTGGGCTGGGGGGTCTGGGATCGCACCTACGAAGTGGAGACTGCACCTGCGGTCTCGCACCTGCGAGGAATGCTCCGCACCTGCGATAACTGGCAAGTCCATTGGTGATCGCACCTGCGATGTCTGGGACCGCACCTGCGATGCTGGGCAACCGCGCCAGCGGTCACAGCAGAGCAGGTGCACCAACAACTTTGTTTGCTGGTTTTTAGCCCCGTTAGGTGCCCGTAAGGCACCTGGGCCCACCCGAGCCCTAGTCCGAACATACCAACGAGTCCCAAATCATATTATGGACTCGCTCGAGCCTTCGGAACACTCAAAACAACGCTAAAACTCGAAATCACACGCCCAAACCTCAAGAACCAAACTTAGGAATTTAAATCTTCTAAACTTCGCTAACAACGTGCCGGACTGACCTATACAACTCGGAATGCTACCAAATTTCACAGATAACTCATATAACATCCTACGAACTTGTCTGTGCGGTCAACTTGCCAAACCAACATCATATACATCGAATTATGCCTCAAAATCCATGAATTCTATCAAATTTCATAAAACATCAAATTTTCCATTTTAAGTCCAAAACCCGTCAAACGAAATCCGATTTCGACCAAACTTTACGAAAAGTGCTTAAACCATATATAAGACCTATACCGGGCGCCAGAACCAAAATACGGGCTCGATACCATCACTTTCTAACCAGATTTCATTTTTAATTTCCATAAATATTTTCAGAAAACAATTTTACTCAAAAATTTATTTCTCGGGCTTGGGACCTCGGAATTCGATTCCGGGCATACGCCCAAGTCCCATATTTTCCTACGGACCCTCTGGGACCATCAAATCACAGGTCCGGGTCCGTTTACCCAAAATGTTGACCGAAGACAAATTTATTCATTTTAATATCAAATCTTAGAATTTTTCACAGAATTTCATATTTAAGCTGTCTGGCTACGCGCCCAGATTGCGCATGCAAATCGAGGCAACTACATATGAGGTTTTCAAGGCCTCGAAAGTACGGAATGGGTAATAAAATAGGTGATGACCCCTTTGGGTCGTCACATTCTCCACCTCTAAAACAACTGTTCATCCTCGAACGGACAGAAGAAGGAAGTACCTGAGTCGGGAAATAAATGAGGGTAACGGCTCCGCATATCGGACTCGGACTCCCAGGTCGATGCCTCAAGAGGCTGACCTTTCCACTGAACACGAACAGAAGGGAAACTCTTGGATCTCAACTGACGAACCTGCCGGTCTAGAATAGCTACCGGCTCCTCCTCATAAGATAAGTCCTTGTCCAACTGGACAATGCTAAAATCTAACACGTAGGCTGGATCGCCGTGATACCTCCGAAGCATGGACACATGAAAAACTGGATGTACAGCTGATAAGCTAGGTGGCAATGCAAGTCTATAGGCCACCTCTCCCACTTGATCAAGAATCTCAAACAGACCAATGAATCTAGGGCTAAGCTTGCTCTTCTTCCCAAATCTCATCACGCCCTTCATAGGCGACACTCGGAGCAATACTCGCTCACCACACATGAAAGTCACATCTCGAACCTTGCGATCGGCATGACTCTTTTGCCTGGACTGAGCTGTACGAAGCCTATCCTGAATGATCATGACCTTGTCCAAGGCCTCTTGAACCAAATCTGTACCCAGCAACCGAGCCTCTCCCGGCTCAAACCATCCAACCGGAGATCGACACCGCCTACCATATAAAGCCTCATAAGGATCCATATGGATACTCGACTGGTAGCTGTTGTTGTAGGCAAACTCTGCTAAAGGCAAGAACTGATCCCATGATCCTCCAAAGTCAATAACACAAGCTCAGAGCATATCCTCCAATATCTGAATAGTCTGCTCGGACTGTCCATCCGTCTGAGGATGAAATGTTGTGCTCAACTNGATACCGGCACACCATGAAGGCGAACAATCTCCCGGATATAGATCTCAGCTAACCTCTCGGATGAATAGGAGACTGCCACAGGAATGAAATGCGCTGACTTGGTCAGCCTATCAACAATGACCCAAACTGCATCGAACTTCTTCCGGGTCAACGGAAGTCCAGTAACGAAGTCCATAGTGATCCTCTCCCACTTCCACTCGGGAAGCTCAATCCTCTGAAATAAACCACCAGGCCTCTGATGCTCATACTTAACCTGTTGACAATTCAAACACCGTGCCATATATGCCACAATTTCCTTCTTCATTCTACGCCACCAATAATGCTACCGCTAATCCTGATACATCTTCGCGCTGCCCGGGTGAATAGAGTACTGGGAACTATGGGCCTCCTCTAAAATCAACTCTCGAATCCCATCAACATTGGGCACACAAACTCGCCCCTGCAATCTCAAAACACCATCATCATCTAAGGTCACCTGCTTGGCGCCTCCGCGCTGCACCGTGTCTCTAAGGACACACAAATGGGGATCATCAAATTGCCGATCACGGATACGCTCCAATAATGAAGAACGAGCGACCGTACAAGCCAACACTCGACTAGGCTCAGAAATATCCAACCTCACAAATCGATTGGCCAAAGCCTGAACATCCAAAGCAAGCGGCCTGTGACTGACCGGAATAGAAGCAAGACTACCCATGCTAGCTGACTTCCTACTCAAAGCATCAGCCACCACATTGGCCTTCCCCAGGTGATATAAGATGGTAATATCATAATCCTTCAAAAAATCCAACCACCTCCTCTGCCTCAGATTCAACTCCTTTTGCTTGAACAAGTACTGAAGACTCTTATGATCCGTGAACACCTCACACGCCACGCCATACAGATAGTGCCTCCAAATCTTCAATGCGTGGACAATGGATGCCAACTCCAAATCATGCACTGGATAATTCTTCTCATGAATCTTCAACTGCCTCGAACCATAAGCAATGATCTTTCCATCCTGCATCAACACTGCACCAAGCCCATTACGGGAAGCATCACAATAGATTGTATAAGGCCCTGAAACTGTGGGCAAAGCCAATACAGGTGCCGTAGTCAGAGTTGTCTTGAGCCTCTGAAAGCTCGCCTCACACTCGTCCGACCATGTGAACTGGGCACCCTTTTGGTTCAACCTGGTCATCGGGGCTGCAATAGATGAGAACCCCTCCACGAACCGACGATAATAGCCTGCCAATCCCAAGAAACTCCGAATCTCTGTAGCTGATGCTGGTCTAGGCCAGTTCTTGACTGCCTCAATCTTCTTCGAGTCAACCTGAATGCCCCTTGCTGATACGACATGCAACTGAACTCAACCAGAACTCACACTTCGAAAACTTTGCATATAGCTGGCTATCCTTCAGAGTTTGAAGAACCACTCTGAGATGCTGCTCGTGCTCCTCTTGACTGTGGGAGTATATCAATATATCATCAATGAAGACTATCACGAACAAGTCCAAATAAGGCCTGAACACTCAGTTCATTAAATCCATAAAATCTACTGCGGCATTTGTCAACCTAAACGACATGACTAAAAACTTGTAATGCCCGTACCGAGTGCGGAAAGCTGTCTTAGGGACATCGGATGCCCTAATCCTCAACTGATGGTAGCCAGATCTCAAGTCTATCTTTGAAAATACCTTGGCACCCTGAAGCTGATCGAACAAATCATCAATTCTCGGCAGTGGATACTTATTCTTGATTGTAACCTTGTTCAATTGCCGGTAATCAATGCACATCCTCATCGAACCATCCTTTTTCTTCACAAACAATACTGGAGCACCCCAAGGAGAAACGTTGGGGCTAATGAAACCCTTCCCAAGCAAATTCTGCAACTGTTCCTTCAACTCTGGCGGGGCCATGCGATACGGCGGAATAGAAATGGGCTGGGTGCCCGGAGCTAGATCAATGTAGAAATCAATGTCCCTATAAGGTGGCATCCCCGACAGGTCTGAAGGTAAGACCTCAGGAAACTCACGAACCACGGGAACCGAATCAATAGAGGGAACCTCAACGATGGAATCACGCACATAAGCCAAATAAGCCAAACACCCCTTCTTGACCATACGTCGAGCCTTCACGTACGAAATAACACTGCGGGTAGAATGACCAAGAGTTCCCTTCCACTTCAAACGAGCAAATCTAGTAAGGCTAAGGTCACCGTCTTGGCATGACAATCCAAGATAGCATGATATGGGGATAACCAGTCCATCCCCAATATAACATCAAAGTTGACCATACCTAAAAACAACAAATCAACACGGGTCCCAAGACCCCCAATCACCACAACACAAGAACGATGGACTCGATCGACCACGATAGAATCACCCACCGGTGTAGATACATAAACATGATCACTTAATGGATCACTAGGCATGACCAGGTATGGTGTAAAATAATAGGACACGTACAAATACGTAGACCCTGGATCAAGTAGCACTGAAACATCTATGTCACGAACCCGAATAGTACCTGTAATGACTGCATCTGAAGACTCAGCCTCTGGCATGGTTGGAAGAGCATAACATCGAGGCTGGGCCCCACCACCCTGAACCACATCTCTGGGACGGCCGACTGCTGGTTGGCCTCCACCTCTGGCGGCCTGAGCTCCACCTCTATGACCTCTACCTCCACCTCTAGCACCTCTAGCTAGCTGGGCAGGCTGTGGAACACCTGGTGCCTGTACCATGGCACGAGAACCCTGATGCTGGGACACACCAGAACCTCGGGGGCAAAACTTAGAAATGTGCCCCAAACCACCGCAAGTATAACAAGTCTTATGCTGATGTGACTGCTGACTCTGAAACTGGCCCTCTCGACCCTGATAACACCTTTGAAATTCTGAAGCGGCGGTGCACAGATAGGTGCTGGTGGCGCACTGTAAGGCTGCTGATCGGAATAGTGCGTCTGATAACCACGACCACCTGAAGTACCATAGGAAACCTGTAGAGCTGACTGAAAAGGTCTGGGAGGATGACCTCTGCCTGGAAAATCCCTGCCCCCAGATGAGGCTCCACTGAAACGATCGAAATGGCGGGGCCTCTTGTCAGCCCCGTGACCACCTCCTTGTGACAAAATCATCTCAATCCTCCTGGCCACATTGGTCGCATCCTGGAATGATATATCTGTACCTGACTCTCTAGCCATCTGAAGTCTGATAGGCTGGGCCAATCCCTCGATAAACCTCTGAACCCTATCCCGATCAGTGGGAAGTATCATAAGAGCATGTCGGGCTAGAGTGATGAACCTGGTCTCGTTCTGAGTGACGGACATCGATCCTTGCTAGAGAAGCTCAAACTTCCTCCGAAGGTCCTCTCTCTGAGTAATGGGAAGGAACTTCCCCAAAAATACCTCTGAGAACTGAGTCCAAGTCAAAGGTGTAGATCCAGCTGGTCTGGCTAAGCAATAGTCTCTCCACCAACTCTTGGCTGCACCAGATAACCAAAAGGTAGCGAAGTGGACCCCGTTGGACTACACTATGCCCATATTCCGAAGAACCTCATGGAAGTTGTCCAAATAATCCTGGAGGTCCTCTAATGGTGAACCAGTAAAAGTAGCAGTGAATAACTTGGTGAACCTGTCCAGTCTCCACAAAGCATCTGCTGACATAGCTGCTCCCTCTGCTACCGGTGCTGCAATACCCGGTTGAGGCTGGCTGATGTGCCGGAGTCTGAAACTGTGGAGCTAGCTGCTCTAGCGCGCGAGCGGCAGGAGTCTTGGCACCTCCCCCAACCTGAGAGACGGCTGGTGCTGTAGGAAGAAGACTCGTCTGTGCTACACTCTCCATGAGTCCGACTAGACGAACAAGGGCTTCCTGAAGCACTGGGTAGCTATGAACCCCTTTGGGACCTGANTCTCTAGCACGCGGGAGGCAGGAGTCTGGGCACCTCCCCCAACCTAAGAGACGGCTGGTGCTATAGGAAGAAGACCCGGCTGTGCTACACTCTCCATGAGTCCGACTAGACGGACAAGGGTGTCCTGTAGCACTGGGGTAGCTATGAACCCCTCTGGGACCTGAGCTAGTCCAACTGGGACTGCCGGAACTGGGACCTCCTCGTCAGACTTGACCTGAGGGTCCTCAACTAGGGCTGCTGCTCTAGGCTGAGCCCGGCCCCGGCCTCGGCCTCTAGCACGGCCTTGTCCTTGACCCCGACCCCTCGTAGGAGCGGTAGCAGGAGTGCCAGGCTGATGGGCGGAACCAATAGAATAGAAACTCAATCAGTACTCAGAATTCATAGCGCACGACAGAGAAGAAAAGAAATATGGAGTCATCCTAACTTCGCAGCCTCTGGGGGATAAATATAGACGTCTCTGTACCGATCCCTCAGACTCTACCAAGTTGTCCATGAGTTGTGAGACATAAGTAACCTAGTTCTCTGATACCAACTTGTCACGCCCGAAATCCCACCATCGGGCCGTGATGCGTCTAACATTGAACCCGCTAGACAAGCCAACGTGTATAGATAAACTAGCATATTAACATCAATTTAATAGAATAAACTAAATGGTTCACAATTTAACAGCGGAAATAAATATGGTTTCAAGCTAAATAAGGACAACATAATACAATAACGCGTAAATTTTCCCAAAACATGGGGTCACAAACTCACGAACTGTCTGTAAGAGTGCTAAATACAAGTCTGGAAAGAGAATACGTCGCTGTCTATGAAACTAGAGGAGAAATAAGACATAAGTAAAGACAAAGGGATGGAAGAGACGCCAAGGCCCACGAACGCCAGCGGGTATACCTTGAAGCCTCTAGGATAAGCTGGAAGACACTCCCACTAATGATGTCCTCCGGGTCCGGCTGCATAATCTGCACAACAAACAGAAGTGCAGGTATAACATCAGTACAACCGACCCCATGTACTGAGTAAGTGCCGAGCCTAACCTCGACGAAGTAGTGACGAGGCTAAGACACGACAACACAATGTACCTGTGCAGTTCAATAGTATAGCAAAAACTAAACAAGAATACAATTACGGGGAGAACATGTTGGGGGTAAGAGATAGCAAATACTGAAATGACATAAACGAAAATAACAGTCTGAAATATCTGAAAATATAACGGGAATTGACAAGACAGATTAAACAGTGAAAGATGCGGCACGACATGTCCCTCCGTGCATAATAATAATATAAAACATGGCACGGGATGTCCCCTCGTGCATAATAATATAAAACATGGCACGGAATGTCCCCTCGTGCATAATAATATAAAACAGTGCATGGAATGTCCCCTCATGCATAATAATATAAAACATGGCACGGAATGTCCCCTCGTGCATAATAATATAAAACATGGCACAGAATGTCCCCTCGTGCATAATCAATATAAANACAATCACAAACAAGGGCGAGGAAATAAACTGAGTAAAAAAAATAGAAGTCCCGGCAAGGGAACATCAATTAAACAATTAAATCCCGGCAAGGGAACTATACAACGATGACCCGGCAATGGTATATTTCAATAACTCTTTCTTTTTCTTTCACTTTCATTTCCATGTTTTATTCTATTACTTGAGCCAATGCTCCAAAGAATGTAATTATCTCATATTCCTTCATCATTCGTTTTACAATTTGAGCCAATGCTCCAAAGGAATGTAATTATCTCATATCCCTTCACATGCCCTTTACATCAAATAGAAATCATCAATTAGGCATAGAAATTACAACAAAGTCAGAATATTCACAATATAGGAAAACGGTTGTGCTAGACACCAATGTGTAGATACTCGTCACCATGTCTATACATCGTATTTGACAATTAGCAAATAGCAAATAATACTCAACCCATATTCCCTCAAGCTAAGGTCAGAGCAAACACTTACCTCGGGTCCAAAGTATAGCAATCAACCCTCTAACACCGCCTTTCCTTAGAATTCGACTCCGGAATGGTACTATCTAGACATAATCAACCCAAGTATATCAATAAGGATTCAATGATTCAATTACATGGCCTAATTATCCATTTCCTAGCATTCTTCCAAAATTATCAAAATTCGACTCCGAGCATGCTCGCTCGGATTCTTGTAATCCTCGAAGGGAACACTCACCCAAAGCCTAAGGATCATTAATATACGATTTTTACTTGATTTCTTGGCCAATTCACAGAAAATTATCAAGTGATCACTAGTTCTTGGTTACTACCCAATTTCTTGAATTTTTGCACTAGTTTATGTAGTTAATTAGGCTAGGATGCATGCATGAAACAAATTTTCGGGTAGAGTTCACTTACCTTATAGGACCTGGTTGAAAGCTCTTAAAAATTGAGGAAATCGCCTAAGGAAGAAGATTGAAAATGAGAAAAATGGGTTTAAAACCCGTATTTAAAACTCACTGCCTGAACAGTGATCTCGCACCTGCGGAATTGGGCTAGGGGGGTCTGGGATCGCACCTGCGAAGTGGAGACCGCACCTGCGAGGAATTCTCCGCATCTGCCATAACTGGCCAGACCATTGGTGATTGCACCTGCGATGCCTGGGACCGCACTTGCGATGCTGGGCAACCGCACCTGCGGTCACACCAGAGCAGGTGCACCAGCAGCTTTGTTTGTTGGTTTTTAGCCCCGTTAGGTGCCCGGAAGCCACTTCGACCCACCCGAGCCCTAGTCCAAATAAACCAACGAGTCCAAAATCATATTACGGACTCGCTCGAGCCTTCGGAACACTCAAAACAACGCTAAAACTCGAAATCACACCCCAAAACCTCAAGCACCAAACTTAGGAATTTAAATCTTCTAAACTTTGCTAAATACGTGCCGAACTGACCTATACAACTCGGAATGATACCAAATTTCACAGATAACTCACATAACATCCTATGAACTTGTCCGTGCGATCAACTCTCCAAAAAAACATCATATACATCGAATTAAGCCTCAAACGAAACCCGTCAAACAAAATCTGGTTTCAACCAAACTTTACGGAGAGTGCTTAAACCATATATAAGACCCGTACCGGGCGCCGGAACCAAATACGGGCCCAATAGCATCACTTTCTAATCAGATTTCATTTTAAATTTCCATAAATATTTTCAGAAAACAATTTTACTCAAAAAATCATTTCTCGGGCTTGGGACCTCGGAATTCGATTCCGGACATATGCCCAAGTCCAATATTTTCCTACGGACCCTCCGGGACCGTCAAATCACAGGTCCGGGTCCGTGTACCCAAAATATTGACCGAAGAAAAATTTATTCATTTTAATATCAAATCTTAGCATTTTTCACAGAATTTCATGTTTAAGTTGTCCGGTTACGCGCACGAATTGTGCACGCAAATTGAGGCAACTACAGATGAGGCTTTTAGGCCTCGAAAGTATGGAATGGGTAATAAAATAGGTGATGACCCCTTTGGGTCGTCACAGAAATCTCAATTTAGGAAGTGCGTCTCCTAAAACAAAAGTATAACCTGAAAGACCCGGACTAGGAAGTGCGTCTCCTAAGGGTGATGTGTGATCTTCTCAATAGCCTTTGCATAAGCAGAATTGGGGCATTACACTTGAAAAATTCAAGCTTCGATATGAACATAGCCTTCATCACTATTTTAGACAAAGAAAACTTGTGAGTTTAAAACATGGTGGTTATTTGTGGCCTTGATTATGAGTGTGATTTCTCTTGCACTTGTCACAATCAACTTGGACTTCAACTTGGAAGACAGTGGTTGTTACCGGCCGACCGCTTTTCCGGACAACCCTTATCACAAGAAATATTCCTGATCCGTTCAAGTCCAATACCTTATGCCCGATGTATTGCATCCGTGTTCTGACATTCACCAAATCTTTGCATTTTACATCAATCCCAAAGAACACCTATTATCACCAACTCAGTGCACACACTATTCTTCTGTGTCTTATGCCAATTTGATGTGCTTTCTAGGCTCTGCTTTATGTGATTAAAAAGCTGGTAGAAGATTTTGAAGTCATTTCTCAATTGTTTCGACAAAAATAGACTCAAACGGGACTCGAACAAAACAAGAGGAACAAAGTAAGAAGAAGAACGAGAAGAGATGATATTGAACATAAAGTTTTTTACCTAGGAAAAAGAACAAAGTAGACACCAATCTGATTTGAAGGCCATCTCTACTGACCATGACATGAATTTTGGATTAAATGGCCCGATCTGTCGAGCGAGTCTAATCTTCAACTCTGTTATGCCTCTAAGTTGTGAAACTGGGCTTCAGGCGCTTCAATTGTCCTATTTGATCTATAATCCTCAGTCGACTTGTAGTTCCCTGAAGGGTTTTCACCATCAAGCCTCTCTCATTTTGCTCTTTTTCTCAACTCACAATTTCCTTATGGTGCCCATGAGTGTATTCACCAATAAGACTCTCTCATTTTATTATTTTCTCTCTTTGTGTTGAGAACAAGGTATTACCCATGGTGCATGAAGATCATACTTTCACCATACACTTAATTTGGCAACCTCAAAGATTGGTCAGAAGGTATTTCTTTGGATCGTAATGTAGGCTTTTGGACAGGGTTAGAAAGAAAGGATGGCATGAAGGCTCAAAAAATTTAAGATGAAAGGGTTCAAAATTATAACTTTTGGAATCAGATCTTTTGGCCAAAATTAAAACTTCTACCCCAGTTTCTTGGAGTCTATGGGATTTTTTTTGGATTTTTTGCTTTGATGGGACCGAACCTCAGAGTAAGGCTGCCTAAGTATCCTTAAAGGGAATCAGATCGAACGTAGTTCAAACACAAAGTTGGTTTATTTTGTTTTTTTCTTTTCCTTTACTTTTTTCTTTTTTTTTTTTCCTTTTTTTTCTTTTCTCCCCTTTATTTTTCTTTTCTTCTTTTTCTCTTTCTTTTCTTTTTCTTATTTTATTTTTTTATTTTTCTTTCTTAATTCCCGACTCTACTTCTGATTCCAAAAGAGGGGTATGAAACAAAATAAATTAGGGCTCAAAAGGGGTGGCAAAAGATAATAGTGTTTGGGTAGCAGAATAAAATGCCTTCGTCATACCAAACTTTAAAAGTTCCAAGTACAAACATGCAATTGAAAATAAGCAGAAGAACCATTCACAATGTCTCTTGATGGCATCAACACAATCACAAAGAGCCAATGGGCAATACCTTTATCCCAATGAATGACCCTCGCCAGTTTGAAGCAGACTTTACTCAACCTTATGTTGATGTGGAGGGATGCATTTCAACACTGACCGATCTACCTCAAACTTCTTGAGAGACATTTCCTTGTTGTACGCTCTTATCGACCTCTTGATTTCCCAGACTAACTGCCTCAGTTTCACTCGGTTAAGCTTCAGGTTATCTCAGAACTGAATCCTTACTTGTTTCCTCAAATGCACTTTTATGATATTCAAAACTATGTTTCACTATTCCGTGATTAGACTGGCTTTCAAGATCAGGACAAAACTTTATGCGTGCATGTCGTGTCACTAGAAATGGACTGAAGAGAACTATTAAAGGAAAAGTGACCTAAACAAAAGTTGACTAGAACAAACAGAAAACAGGAGATTGCATTAGACAGACGGTGAAAAGGGTTTGAACAAACAAGCAAAATAGACATGGGTTACAACCCTGGAACAATCCTAGATAACACTAGACGAGTTACTGCAACTAAACGAACTAGGAAAAATAAGAAGAAGAAGAAGGTTTTGAGCCACAAGATAATATCCGGATTACAACCCTAAAATAATCCGGATAACAGAAATGACAACAAAAAAACCACCAAAACTCCTCCCCGGCTAGCCAAGAAAGGAGTGTTTTTCCAATTACCAAGCTCGACATCATAGCCACTAGGTTCAGCAACAGTGGGAATCTGGATTTGTGACAGTGGCATAATGGTGACGAGGCGTTTAGTGTAGTCAGTGGGAAATAATGGTGGAGGATGCCTACTAATCCAGGCTTGGTATTTCGGCCATCTATCCTTTCAACCTTAGGACCTGTTCTTTCAACTCAGATTCTGATTCAACAATCTCTTTAGACGGATCAACAACCCCTGTATCCAAGTCTTTGTCAGCCATGGCTACCTTGCTCTTTGACCTTGTGTTGTACGAATAACTCGCTAGAATACCAAAACTAACCACCTTCTGTTGTGATAATAACTAAAGTACCAAAGAGGATCAAAACAAAGCCAACATGTTAGCGTTAGGGCATTTATCAGATGGAAATATCACATTGCGTGCAATGTGCCTAGCAACAATTAACAGTTCTAGAATGACTTCAAAGGTCACAAGGTCATTTGGCATCATCCCAATTTTGTTCTTCTTTAACACTCCTTGGTTTGCTCATTTTTCTCTCTGATCATTACTCTTTTTTTGCAATCCGCAGTTCCCTCTCATTTTTCACATCCCACAACTTCATCATCTTTTTTTATTTTTATTTTTTATTTTTTTTAAATAACGATTCGATCGACCCTATGTAGGTTTCCTACGTATCATTTTCCACATGAATCAGATCAAGCGTAGTTCTGGAAAAGTGATGGATAAAATAAACTAAAAACAAAAATCTTTCTGGATTTTTCATTTATAATTTTTTTTTGGTTTTCACATAAAAAAATAGGAAATAAAAGACTTCCACACCACCTAAATGACTCGATACTACTGTACAAGACCAGAAAATAAAAGACAACATGAATGACAGACTCAAAATATAAAAGTTCCTCAAACAACTCATGTATGCAACGGTCCTGACTGGAATGGTCCTGGGGTATCTGTCATGCTCAAGCTCCAGTAATTAAATCCACACATGTATGAGAAAAATAAGATCAAATAGAGTTAGTGACTCGAGACACAATGCGTCGCCACAACACCTCCTATTGGACACCTGCAAGACATGATTGGGCTATTTTTGCAAAATGACATAGGTGGCCAACGGTGGCTATTAGTGCAAACTCAACAAAGGTGACCACAAAGGCATGAAAATACCTCACTAAGGCTTATATGACTTCAAACTTCCAATAATCATGGCCCTAGGATTTACTTGCAAAATTGACCCATTTTGAAAAAACAACCAATATGGCCAGAAGTGGCTAAAGATGCAAACTCAAAAAGGACGGACCTTAAGGTAACAAGACACTTAGTTGCGAACTCAAGACTCTGAGACATGTGTCAATGAATCACTTTCGCGAAAATGACCTCATTTTGCAAGAATGGCTGATGTGGCCAAAAGTGGCTAGACATGCAAATTCAACAGGAATGAAGCTTAGAACTGAGAGGACACCTTGTTTTAGACTCAGGGCTCTAAGACATGGGTTAATACGAAAATATCCCTATTTTGCAAAGAAAAAAGGCCGATATGGCCGAACGTGGCTAGACATGCAAGATTTGGCTAAGACCCTGCGAAGCCAAGAACCTAAGGCTCACTAGGAAGACCGGACCCTATGTGGGATGTCTACGTATCTCGTTCCGAAAGACGAGAATCAGGTATGTGTAGTTCGAAAAGATTGGATACGGGAGAGAATTTAAAAAACACTGATTTGGAGAAAACATATTTTGTCTTTTTTTGAAAAATGATGAAACATGTAAAATCTTTTTAGATTTTTTAATTTTATTTTTTTGTGTCTTTCCTTGAAAAGGTTGCGAAAGAAAAATATAATTGGGCCCTACTTGCTTCATTTTTCACCCTTCTTTCCCAAACATCAGTCCGCCAAATGACCTTTCTACCCTCAAAGATGCAACATGTATCACATAGGATGATTGAATGTACTTTTGGGCCATGGTACCAGTTGGCACAATTTGGACGGGCTTCCTACGAAGGAATACGGTATCTAGGACCGAGCCCTACTAAGTCATAATGATATGATGCAAATAAAAATGACCTAAAGGCTGACCTACATTTGAGGTTCACTAACAAGGAAATTCGGGGGAGCATATGGTCGATGGTGGTTGCTCAAGCTTTCCACCCACTCCATACGTCCGACAATCCCCCTCCTAAAATAAGGGTGACTCGACAAAGAGTTTGCGTACTACGAGACTTATTGCAGAAAGAAGACCCATGGTTATGAAAATGATGACAATTATAAAGCGGTAAGCACATAAGGAAAAACGATGAACAAACAACCAACAAAACAAGAAATAAGACAAACAAATCAAATAAAAAAAAACAAACACCTCAATCGAATATCCTAAAATCCAACAAGATCAAGTATCAGCTCGAACCTGCAAGTCCACAGAGTCGCCAGAGCTGTCACACCACTTTTTTTAAAACCTCAATAAACCCTCTTAAAAATAAATAAAAAGATTTTAGAAGCTCAAAAAGGTTTTAAATTAGAAAGTGAGAATAATTTGTGTTCAAAAGGTTTTCAGAGTAGCCACCTGACATTTGGTTTCGATGTGCCAGGTCATCATTTTTTTAAACAACAATTTTCCTTCAAATCATATGTGACTCTTAAACCAGTTTGCACCAGAGATTTAGGTAAGGGGGTTCATTTGACTCAGGGAGAAGGTGTTAGGAATTCCCCGAGTCCCGTAACTAGTACTGTTGCGTACTTGATCAAATCGGCTTTTAAAATATTCAAATTGAGGTAAAAAAAACACATAAAAGAAAAATAAACACAAAAGAGGTTCGAGGTCGTCCCCACCTAATACTAATAAGAGAAAAAGAAAAAAGATATCCTGAACTAATCTATACTATGACTTCTCCACAATTCCCGTCAAAGCCTCCAAAATATTTACAAAGTTTTTCAGGGCATTCCCCTGAATAAAATATTTACAAACCCTTCGGGGCATTCCCAAGAAAAGTTTAACTAAGGGAACGACCTCTCGCCTCAAAAACTAATAAAATGTCCTAATATTGCCTACCCAGGTGTTGGCGTCCTAAAACATGCTACTATCGATCAAATTCATGAGAGTAAGAATAAAAGAGCAACAAAATTATCTAAGCCCAATTTCCTCCACGTTTTAAAAGCTAACTCCCACAACTGAAACAACTAGAATTCCATTCAATCTACTTAATTATGTCAATTTGATTCTTTATCATCAAAATGGTAACTGTGAAGCCATAAACGATTATCTCTTAAATAGAGCAATGATATATTAACTCACATGATCAACAAACAGAGCAACGATAGATTAACGAAATAATAAGGGTGTGATGCTAAGCAAATAAGAAGTAGAAGGAAATGAGAAATCAACCTCAAACGAATCTGAAGTGTCAAAACCACAGACAAGATCTCTGTTGGGATGTCTCGTAGGAAACCTCATCGGATTCTGACCGGAATTTGAATGAAAAAATGAACTAGGCGACTAGAACCTTTATCTACGACCTCGAACTCGTAAACGGACAGTCTATCCCCGCAATCAATAGAAATCCAAATCTTAAACCATTTTTGTAGTGAGAAGAAACAAAAAAAAAATTTGATAGTTTCTATACAAGAAAATTAAAACCGAAAATCAGAAGAGAAATCCTCTACTTTGTCCAAAACCTCTTTTGTCCGTTTTCACTCTGTTTTTCCGATTGTCCCCTCGCATTTCTCGCTATCTATGTGTGTGTGTGGGGGTATTTTTGACAGTTTGTGGTGAAGGGGAGAAGGGAGCAGCGATGGGTATTGGAGTTCCGGCGAGTTTCGGCGGAGGGGTGGTGCGACTGAAGGTGAAGAAAGGGTGGTCCTCGGCGGCTGATCCTTTTTTGAGTAAGGGAGATGAAGAGGGCGATTTTTGTAAAGGGAAGAAGAAAGAGCAGTCGGCCAACTTGCCGAAGATGGCAGCGGTGGCTATGTCTAGGTTATTGAAGGCTGGGTTGTTCTTGATGATGGGTGGTTGTTTGTCACCACCGAATTTCCCACCGTCGGGACCGTGATGGCGCCTAACATTGAACCTGTTAGGCAAGCCAACGTTAATGATTATTTACCTTATTCTTTATTATTAACAGCTAATAGGTGAAAGCAAAACCAATAGAAATAAAGGTGCGAAAGGAAATAAAGTCTAGCAACTTGACTAATTACCATTTCGAAATTTATAATACTAAACCAAGAATTTGGTGCACAATTTCCACGGATTGACTATGAATACTACATATAAAGGTCTAAACAAATTAGATACATCTGTCTCAGGATAAAAAAGAGCAGAATATAAAGGAAGTAGGAGGGGACGCCAAGGCCTGCGGACGCCTGCAGGACTACCTCGAAATCTCTAAATGGATTGAAGGCAGCCTCCTCACTCTAGGGTCCGTAGGGTCCTGTACCGGGATCTGCACAAAGAAAATGTGCAGAGTGTAGCGTCAGTACAACCGACCCCATGTACTGAGTAAGTGCCGAGCCTAACCTCGGCGAAGTAGTGACGAGGCTAGGACACGACAACCAAATCAACTTGTGCAGTTTAATAGCATACAGAGAAAATAATAACAACGAGAAATAAGTAACTAAGCATAAAGAAAAGGGGGGGACATGCTGAGGGGGGGGAAATATCAAAAAATGGAACTAACGAGATAAAGCACAAATTAGATATCAATTTAAGCAACATAAATAGTAACACAAAAGCAAGTGCACGGCATCACCCTTCGTGCTTTTACTCTCATCCTCACCAAATAATACATAGAAATGCACGGCATCACCCTTCGTGCTTTTACTCTCATCCTCACCAAGTAATAAGTAGAAATGCATGGCATCACCCTTCGTGCTTTCACTCACATCCTCTCAATTAATCAATAGAAATGGCACGGCATCACCTTTGTGCTTTTAATATCATCATATCGCATGGCATCACCCTTCGTGCTTTTACACTCTCTCACAATATCATACACGGCATCACCTTTCGTGCTTTACACTCTTCCTCACCCAAACAATATCAATAACATCAATCCGGCAAGGAAAATCAACAGTATAAACAAGAATAATAAAGCCATAACGTCCCGGCAAGGGAGCCAACAGTAGAATCAATACCATCCCGGCAAGGGAAACAGCTATAACCAATCTCACTTAGTACGTAACTTCACATAAAAAATTTCAACTAAAACCAATACTCAACACTGATCAATATCAAGGAATTTCATCCAACATGGATAGCTATAAAGTGAGACTCAAGCATTACTTAACGAAAAACCACATAAATCACAATATTCGACTCACGGGCATGCTTGACACCAGCGTATAGGTACTCGTCACCTCACTTATAAGTTGAACATGATACTAACACATAGAAAATAGGACACAACACATATTCCCTCAAGCTAAGGTTAAGCCAAACACTTACCTCGAATTCCATGCCCAAACTCAAGCCCCGATTACCGCTTTCCCTTTAGAATTTGCCTCCAATTCATTTGTATCTATGATTTGGGAAGAAAAACTCTTGAGAAAATCGCCCTAGGTATTATATTTTTTGTGACAAGTTGAAGAAGAAACGGCTGAAGTTCTAATTTAAAAACACTCACTGCCCGACCTTCACACTGCGGTGCTTGGGTCGCACATGCGCTTACGCAGGTGCATAAAGACAGTCGCACCTGCGGAAATGGGCAAGGCCACTGCGGATCGCACCTGTGGAGGAGTATCCGCTCCTGCGGAACCGCTTCTGCGGAGAAAGGGTCCGCATCTGCGAGGGGACCACACCTACGATCTAAGGATGTGCACCTACAGTCTCGCACCTGCGGCCTAGGGCCGCAGGTGCGGGCACACCATAACTGGTGCACCAGCAGTGATTTTCCAAGTTCATACACCCCGAAACCTACCCGAAACTCACCCGAGCCCTCGGGGCTCCAAACCAAACATGTACACAACCTCAAAAACACCCTACGGACTTACTCGTGTGATCAAATCGCCAAAATAACATCTTAAACAACGAATTTAGCATAGAAATCGAAGAAAAATCTCAAAACTTCCAAAGTTTCAAATCTCACAACTACGGGTACGAATCACTTCAAATGACCTCCGTTTCTTACCAAATTTTACAGACACAACTCAAATATCATTTTGAACTTGTACCGGGCTCCGGAACCAAAATACAGGCCCGATACCATCAATTTCAAATATAATCAAATTTCCAAAACCTTTTATATTTTTAGTAAAATAATTTCTTTCAAAATTCATTTCTCAGGCTTGGGACCTCGGAATTCGATTCCGGGCACACGCCCAAGTTCCATATTTCCCTACGGACCCTCCGGGACCGTCAAATCACGGGTCCGGGTCTGTTTACCTAAAATGATGACCGAAGTCAACTTAAATTTAATTTTAAAGCCAAAATTAGAATTTTTCTTAGTTTTTCACATAAAAGCTTCCCGGATATACGCCCGGGCTGTGCATGCAAAACGAGGTGAGATATAAAGAGGTTTTCAAGGCCTCGGAACACAGATTTGACTTCTAAAATAGGAGATGACCTTTTGGCTCATCATATTCTCCACCTCTAAAACAAACATTCATCCTCGAACAGACATAGAAGAGTACCTGAATCGGGGAAAAGGTGGGGATATCGGCTCCGCATATTGGACTCGGACTCCCTGGTAGCTGCCTCGGTAGGCTAACCTCTCTACTGAACACCAACCGAAGGATAACTCTTCTATCTCAACTGATGAACCTGCCGGTCTAGAATAGCTATCGGCTCCTCCTCAAAGGTCAAGTCCTTGTCCAACTACACACTGCTGAAGTCTAAAACATCGGCTGGATCGTCGTGGTACTTCCGAAGCATAGACACATGAAACACTGGGTGCACAGCTGATAAATTTGGTGGCAACGCAAGTCTGTAATCCACCTCTCCCACTCTATAGAGGATCTCAAAAGGAAAGATGCACCTAGGGCTTAGCTTGACCTTCTTCCTGAATCTCATCACGCCCTTCATGGGCGACACCCGAAGCAACACCCGCTCTCCGACCATGAATGCCACATCATGCACTCGGCGGTCGGCATAAATCTTCTGCCTCGACTGAGCTGTACGAAGTCTATGCTGTATGATTTTAACCTTATCTAAGCCATCCTGCACTAAGTCTGTACCCAACAACCGAGCCTCTCCCCGCTCAAACCACCCAACCGGTGACCGACACCGCCTACCATATAAGGCTTCATAGAGAGCCATCTGAATGCTCAATTGATAGTTGTTGTTGTTGTAGGAAAACTCAGCTAATGGCAAGAACTGATCCCAAGAACCTCCAAAGTCAATCACACAGGCTCGTAGCATATCCTCCAAAATCTGAATAGTACGCTCAGACTGTCCGTCCGTCTGAGGATGAAATGGTGTGCTCCACTCAACCCTCATGCCTAACTCACGCTGAACTTCCCTCTAGAAATGCGAGGTAAACTGCGTACCTCGGTCATAAATGATAGACACGGGCACACCATGAAGACGAACAATCTCTCTAATGTAGATCTCTGCCAATCTCTCCGAAGAATATGAAATTTCAACAGGGATGAAATGTGCTGACTTAGTCAGCCTATCCACAATAACCTATACTGCATCGAACTTCCTCTGGGTCCGTGGGAGCCCAACAACGAATCCATGGTGATACGCTCCACCTTCCACTCAGGAATCTCAATCTGCTGAAGTAATCCACCAGGCCTCTGATGCTCGTATTTAACTTGTTAATAATTCAAACACCGAGCCACATATGCCACAATATCCTTCTTCATCCTCCTCCACCAATTGTGCTGCTGCAAATACTGATACATCTTTGTGGCGCCCGGATGAATGGATTACGGGGAACTATTGGCCTTCTCTAAAATTGACTCACGAAGTCCATCTACATTGGGCACACAAATACGACCCTGCATCCGTAAAACTCCATCATCACTAATAGTAACCTTCTTAGAACCAACGTGCCGCACCGCGTCCCTAAGGACACATAAATGAGGATCATCATACTGCCGATCTCAATTACGATCAAATAACAAAGAGCGAGCAACTGTATAAGCTAGAACACGACTGGGCTTAAAAATATCCAAACTCATGAACCGATTGGCTAAATCCTGAACATCCAAAGAAATCGGTCTCTCCCCGATCAGAATATATGCTAGACTACCCATACTGGCTGACTTCCTACTCAAAGCATCAGCCACCACATTGGCCTTCCCCGGATGATATAAGATGGTGATGCTATAGTCTTTCAACAACTCCAACCATCTCCTCTGCCTCAAATTTATTTCCTTCTGCTTGAAAAAATATTGCAAACTCTTGTGATCCGTGAACACCTCACATGACACGCCATATAGATAATGCCTCCAAATCTTCAGCGTGTGATCAATGGCTGCTAGCTCCAAATCATGAACTTGATAATTCTTCTTGTGGATCTTCAACTGACGCGAAGCATATGCAATAACCTTTCCATCCTGCATCAACACTGCACCAAGTCCAACCCGAGATGCATCACAATACACATTATATGGCCCTGAACCTGTGGGCAAAACCAACACCCGTGCCGTAGTCAAAGCTGTCTTGAGCTTCTTGAAGCTTGCCTCACACTCCTCTGACCAACTGAACTGGGCACCCTTCTGAGTCAACCTGGTCATCGGGGTTCCAATAGATGAAAACCCCTCCACGAACCGACAGTACTAGCCCGCCAAACCCAAGAAACTCCGGATCTCTGTGGCTGATGTGGGTCTAGGTCAATACTTGACTGCTGAAATCTTATTAGGATCCACCTGAATACCCTCTGCTGATACAACATGACCCAGAAATGCAATTGAACTCAACCAAAACTCACATTTCAGAAACTTAGCATACAACTGACTGTCCTTCAGTCTGGAGGATGACTCGAAGGTGCTGCTCATGCTCCTCCCGGCTATGGGAATAAATCAAAATATCATCAATGAGGACAATCATCAAGGAACCCTAATAAGTCTTGAACACTCGGTTCATCAAATCCATAAAAGTAGTCGGGGCATTTGTCAACCCAAATGACATTACTAAGAACTCATAATGCTCGTACCGAGTGTGAAAAGCTGTCTTAGGACATCGGATGCCCTAATCCTCAACTGGTGGTAGCCATATCTCAAATCAATCTTCGAAAATACCTTGGCACCTTGAAGCTGATCAAATAAATCATTGATCCTCGGCAATGGATACTTGTTCTTGATGGTAACCTTGTTCAATTGCCAATAACCTATGCACATCTTCATCAATCCGTCCTTCTTATTAACAAACAACACTGGCGCACCCCAAGGCGAGACACTAGACCTAATGAAGCCTTTATCAAGCAAACCCTACAACTGTTCTTTCAACTCCTTCAACTCTGGCGGGGCCATACGATATGGCAGAATAGAAATGGGCTGAGTGCCCGGAGCTAAATCAATGCAAAATTCAATATCCCTGTGGGGTGGCATACCCGGCAGGTCTACAGGAAACACCTCTGGAAACTCACGGACAATGGGCACAGACTGCATAGAAGGAACCTCGGCACTAAAATCACGAACATAAGCCAAATAGACCAAACACCCTTCCCAACAATGCGCCAGGCCTTCATATATGAGATAACCATGCTGGAAGAATGAACAGGAGTCCCTCTCCACTCCAGTAGAGGCACTCCCGGCAATGCTAATGTCACGGTCTTGGCGTGACAGTCCAATATGGCATGATAAGGAGACAACCATTCCATCCCCAAAATGACATCAAAATCAACCATGCCAAGGAGTAAAAGATATTCACTGGTCTCAAGACCACTAAACCACCACACACAAACGGTAGACACGATCTACCAAAATAGAATCACCCCCCAGTGTAGAGACATATACAGGAGTACTCGGAGAATCACGAGGCATAACCAAATAAGGATCAAAATAAGATGACACATAGGAAAATATGGACCCTGGATCAAATAAAACCAAAGCATCCCTGCTGCAAACTAAAACCATACCTGTGATAAATGCATCAGAGGCCTCAGGCTCAAGTCTGGTTGGAATAACATAACATCGGGGCTGGGCCCGACCAATCTGAACTATGTCCTTGGGACAGCCTCCTGCTGGCTGACCTCTACCTCTAGTAGCCTGGCCTCCACCCCTAACTGCCTGACCTCCACCTATAAAACATAGACCCCCACCTCTGGCTGACTGAGCAGGTGGTAGAGCACCTGGTGCGGGAACCATAGCACGAGAACCCTGGTGTTGAAAACTGCTCGAGGCTCGAGGGAAAAATCTAGCAATGTGCCCTGGACCCCCACAAGTATAACAAGATCTCGGCTGCTAAAACTGTCCCTGACGACCTGAGTAACCACTCTGAAAACTCTGGAGCGGCGGCGCACTGATAGGAGTTGGTGGTGCATTGTAGGGCAACTGATCAGAATACTGCATGCGAGAACCACGGCCACCTGGAGCACTGCGAGAAGCCTGAAGTGCTGACTGAAACGACCTAGGAGGATGTGCCCTACCAAAAGAATCCCTGCCTCCAAATGAGACACCACTGAACCGGCCAAAATGACGAGGCCTCTTGTCAGACCCCTGACCACTCCCCTGTGATTGAACCATCTCAACTCGTCTGGCCACAATGGTTGCATCCTGGAAGGAAATATCACTCCATATCTCCTTCGCCATCTGCAATCTGATCGGCTGAGCCAGTCCCTCAATAAATCTCCTCACCCTCTCTCAGTCTGTGGGAAGTATCATAATAGCATGACGGTCCAAGGTAATGAATCTGGTCTCATACTGAGTGACGGTCATAGAACCCTACTGGAGATGCTCAAACTGCCTCTTATAATCCTCTCTATGAGTGATAGGGAGAAACTTCTCCAGAAACAAATTGGAGAACTGTGCCCAAGTCAAAGGCGGTGATCCAGCTGGTCTGGCCAAACAATAATCTCTCCACCAAGTCTTGGCGGGACCTGACAGACAAAAAGTAGAAAAGTCGACCCCATTGGTCTCCACTATCCCCATGTTTCGTAGAACCTCATGGCAGCTATCCGAGTAGTCCCGGAGATCCTCTGAAGATGCACCACTGTAAGTAGTAGTAAACAGCTTGGTGAATCGGTCCAACCTCCACAAAGCATCAACAGGCATAGCTGCTCCATCACCGGTCTGAGCCACAATACCCAGTTGAACTACCCCAGCTGGCTGAGCTACTGGATTCTAAAACTGAGAAGCCAACTGCTCTGGAGTGCGAGTAGCGGGAGTTTGGGGTCCTCCCCCAGCATGAGAGAAGGTTGGTGCTGAAGGAAGAAAACATGCCAGAGCGACACTCTCTATGAGGCCCACTAAACGAACTAGAGCATCCTGGAGTACCGGGGTGGAAATGAACCCCTCGGGAACCTGAGCTGGTCCAACCAGGACTGTCTGGGCAAGAACCTCATCAGCAAACTCTTCCTGAGGCTCCGCCGCTGGGGCTGCTGCTCTTGGTTGAGCTTTTCCCCTACCTCGGCCTCTAGCACGGCCTCGGCCTCATCCTCGGCCCCTCGTAGGAGATGCAGCTAGAGACTCGGGCTGCTGACCAGAGGATGAAGAAGCACATGTTCTCGCCATCTGCGAGAGAATAGAGTAGAAATTCAATTAGTGTTGAGAAATAAAATCGCACGACATAGAAGAATAGATGTGAAGTCATTCCTAAACTCTGTAGCCTCTGGGAGATAAGCACTGACGTCTCCGTACCAATCCCTCAGTCTCTACTAAGCTTGTCTGTGAATTGTGAGACCAAAGCAACCTAGTGCTCTGATACCAACTTGTCACGACCCGAATTTCCTACCGTCGGGACCGTGATGGCGCCTAACATTGAACCCGCTAGGCAAGCCAACGTTAATGATTATTTACCTTATTCTTTATTATTAACAGCTAACAGGTGAAAACAAAACCAACATAAATAAAGGTGCGAAAGGAAATAAAGTCTAGCAACTTCACTAATTACCATTTCGAAATTTATAATACTAAACCCAGAATTTGGTGTCACAATTTCCACGGACTGACTATGAATACTACATATAAAGGTCTAAACAAATTAGATACATATGTCTCGGGATAAAGAAGAGCAGAATATAAAGGAAGTAGGAGGGGACGCCAAGGCCTGCGGACGCCTGCAGGACTACCTCGGAATCTCCAAATGGATTGAAGGCAGCCTCCTCACTCTAGGGTCCGTAGGGTCCTGTACCGGGATCTGCACAAAGAAAATATGCAGAGTGTAGCGTCAGTACAACCGACACCATGTACTGAGTAAGTGTCGAGCCTAACCTCGGCGAAGTAGTGACGAGGCTAGGACACGACAACCAAATCAACTTGTGCAGTTTAATAGCATATGGAGAAAATAATAACAACGAGAAATAAGCAGCTAAGCATAAAGGAAAGGGGGGACATGCTGAGGGAAGGAAATATCAAAAAATGGAACTAACGAGATAAAGCAAAAATTAGATATCAATTTAAGCAACAGAAATAGTAACACAAAAGCAAGTGCACGGCATCACCCTTCGTGCTTTTACTCTCATCCTTACCAAATAATACATAGAAATGCATGGCATCACCCTTCGCGTTTTTACTCTCATCCTCACCAAGTAATAAGTAGAAATGCACGGCATCACCCTTCATGATTTTACTCTCATCCTCTCAATAAATCAATAGAAACGGCACGGTATCACCCTTCGTGCTTTTAATTTCATCATATGGAACGGCATCACCCTTCATGTTTTACGCTCTCTCACAATTGTTTAACCAAAGAATTAGATCCTTTGACTAAAGCTATTTCTAGGATGAACACGGGTCACTGATAATCAAGAAAATAGAAAAAAATGAATAATAGACAATATTGCAAAAATATAGAAAAGCAAAGTAGATTGTATTCGAGAATCGGATGCTTTTACAAGTTGTATTCCCCTCCCTTATATAGGAGATTCCTTGATATAACGTACAAATCTTGCTATGATATCCCATTAATGACTAATTATGACATTAATGGGGCGTTACAAAGGATAACGGTAATTGGGGTACGTTTACATAACATACGAGTAATCAATTGTGGGTTCTTGAATCTGCCCGTAGCTTTGTCCAGATTCATTTTGATCGTGTCTCTTCCCTATCTTGATCAGGTTTAGTTTCCCGTGGCTGATGAGCTCGAGCGTTTATTGAATCGTGCCTCTTTGTTGCGTACCTCTTCAAAGAATCACATCCAGTTGTCGCATTCTCCTGTGTCCACATAATTGGCCGAGTTGTCAATAGTAGGCTTGCATGTGAAACTCTTTTTTACCAATACAGATAGTCCCCCCACTTACCATATATTTATCGATTAATATTTGGTAAGTGGATACTCATTTATGGCGGGAATATTTTGCCGCCGCTTTACCTCGAAACATTGTATCCTTCTCTGAATCATAGGCGTCATTTGTCACTTCCATTTAATGCTCATACCACGTGTCCTTCTCGTATTGGTTCTGCATTTACTCGGCACCTTTTAGGGCTTTTTACGGCTGCGTCAATCTCGAAGTGACACCTTCAATTATGACTTTTCATCATTATTTTTCTTTTTTTCCATGTTTGACGGTTGTCCTCAAGTATAAATACCTTTCTTCTTTTCTTTGCTTCCACAAAACACTTTATAACTTTGTCTTTTGTAAAGAACTTTTTTTCTTGCCTTTGTAAACATGTCTTCTTCAAATCAACTTCAGAGAGTAATAGATATTGAAAATTTAACGCCATCTTCTGTTCTGACTAGGAGTCAGAGGGGTGGTAGACTTAGGATTCTAGTTTCTCCTCCTTCCGCTAGGTCTCTAATTCTCCGAGGTTTAGGGCTTCTCGGTCTTTGTCTAGAGGTAGAGGTGAACGCCTTCGTGAACCTGGAGTTGATGAAATTGTTCCTGTTGAGTTTGTCTTTGCTAGAGATAATCAAGTTCTCGTAGACCAATCTTCTTCCCTTGAGAGTGTAGAAAGGTACCCAACTCTTATTACTGAGGGTCAGATTTTCCTTGTTCATAGAGAGTATTTTTGGAGGCCTATTTTCCCTATCTACATTCTGAATAGTAATCAAAGAATAACGCCTTACAAGACTGGATATTCTTTTGTTTATACGTACCCTTTTACTCTAAGGTTTAGACATCCCATTGATCCAGTCATAATTGAATTCTGTCGTTTCTTCAATATCTGCTTAGGACAAGTGGGTCCGCTTGTATGGCGAGTTGTCGCATGTCTTAGGAGTTTAACTTTTTTACCCTTGGTTCCTTTTACTTTCAACCATCTTATTCATCTCTACTCTCCTACCTTGTTTTGTCAAGGGGTTTTTACTCTGACTGCTAGGAGCAAAAGAGTGCTGGTAACCCCTGGAGATGATAAGGATAGGGGTTGGGACCTCCGGTATGTTTCTGTACCCACTGTTGGTTTAGTGGGTGAAGAAAATCTTCCCTTCCCTGAGAAGTGGAATCGTGCACGTGAGTATGCTTTAGCTCACATCTATTTACTTTTCCTCATTCTGACTTGAGATGTTTTACTAACATCGTATCTATTTCTTCTTCTCTCAGCAACCATGGGTACTGTTGAGAATGTCTCCGGTATCCGTGATTGGGTAAAAAAATTATTGTTCGTTGCTCCTTTAGAAGAGAGATCTTGGAAGTACTTTGCTGGGAGGTACGGTTGGCATGTAAAGACCTACGGTAACTGAAGCTTTTTTTCTTGCTTCTTTCCTTACTCGAGCCTCTTCTTTCTCTGTTGCTTAGATTTTTCCATTTTGATAGGGTTCTCCGCTCGTGGGGTGTCTGCTTCATCTATCCCGAAAATGTCTTTGGCTCAGGCCCAAGAAATTATTGTTGGTTCGTCTTCCTCGAAGAGGAAGATTGATGAGTCTCGTTCCGTAGAAGAAGACGAATAAGAAGAAGAAGAAGAGGGTGCTTTGGTGCGCAGGCCACGGAGAAGGCGGGTGGTTTCGGACGATGGGTCTACACCCATGACTTTTCCTTCCGTGCCTTGGTTGAGCCCTCTACCTTTGAAGATGTTTCACATTCCCCCATTCATAAGTCTGTAGATTACTTATTCCATGAAGGTTTTGACCTTGCTCCTAATTATGTCCCTTTGGCTGCTGTTTTTCCTACTTCTCTAAGAGAAGTTGTCTCATCTGCTCATTTGGATATTACGGCTTCTGTTTTTTCTTTGCCCGTGGATTCCTCAACTCTTCAATCCTTCGTGTTTGCTGCTTTGCCTGTGGCTTCTCCAGTTCCTCAACCCTCTGTGCCAGTTGTTGCTTCATCTCTGCCTGCTTCTATGCCTTCCGCTAGGGAAGTAGGGTCTTCCATCAGAGAGATGCGGCAGGTGATAATAGAGGTTCCAGTTGAGGGGAAATCTTTTCAAGAAAACGGGTGAGACCTAAGTGTGGCTCAAGCCTTTGATACGTCCCACTGAGAAATCCAAGCTAGCCAGCCATAGTGCTCTTACATGGGCCAATGAAGTTGTGCATACCTCTTTGAAGGTATGATGCAGGTTAACCTCTTTCATTTCCATATATGAAATTTATCATATCTAATTGGTTTATTTCTTGTAGATTAATCTTATAGGTATGGAGCTCATGAAGAGGATCGCAAATACGAATCATTAGACAAAAGAGTTGCAGGCCGATGCTGATAATTGGAAAGAACAATATGATAGCCTAAGGATTGACATGGATGCCTTAGAAGAGGAAATGAGTACCTTGAAGTGCCAGATAAGGCTCATGGCGGAAAAAATAGCAGTAGAGAAGGCTTCTTCCAGTCAGGCTGATAAGGACAAGAGTGTTTTGGAATCCTCATTTGCTGAGCAGCTGTCCCGTGCCTCAGAGGAGATTAGAGACTTGAAAAACTTGCTGGGGCAGAAGGAGGAATATTCAGGCGAGCTCATGCAATCACTCGCTCGTACTCAAGAGGACCTTCGTAATGCTTTAGATAAAGTTCAAACTCTGGAGGAGTCGATTGTGTCGTTAAGGGCCGCCCATGAAGCTGCTGAAGCAGAGAAGGACGGATTGAGAGCTGAGCTTCAAGTATGGGCAAGGGATTATGAAGATCTTGAAGAGGTGGCTGTTGTTGATGTGAGCTTGGCGTATACGAATTCTCGCCTTGACACATTGACGGAAATGAGTCAAGAGGGTTTTGACCTTAGTGCTGAAATAGCTAAAAATGAGGAAGCCATGGAGAAGGCTCAACAAGGTAATAACCTCTCTTCACCTGATGGTGAGAATCCTACTGCTCGTGCCTCTTCATCCCTAGTTGCTCCCGCTCCTTCTGTCAGTGAAGTCAACCCCCATCCTGAAGACATTTAAGAAGTTGGTTAACCCCTTTTTTTTTATCTTTGTCTCAATTGGTGGTTACCCCCAGTCCCATCGGGGGTAAATTTGGATCTCTTTAAAGTCCCCAAATGACAACTTAGGGGCACCTCAATGTATAAAAATTCTATACGGCTAAGTATAAGTTAATACTTAGTTTTTACTTAGCCGTTTTAATATATTAATGCTAGTATGACTTTTGTTTTCTGTTGAGTTTCTGTTTCACTCTTTAAGCCTTTTGCATGCTTAATTTTCGAGGTTTTTGTTTTTACCTCTGAATTTTTGCATGAGGATGCTAGTAATCACTCGTACCTTTTCATAGTAGGTACGGTGTTTATGAGCCTTTTTGTAGTAGGATTCATTTATGAAAGAGGGCCCTTTATGATTGACATGAAAAGACGTCTCAACTTCATGATAATGCAATAGAGTGATAGGAATTTTACACATATTTAAGAATGTTTCCAAGGAAAGTTTTTTGTTTGAACTTCCACGACATTTTATATGTGTTAGATTATCGTCTAAAACTCATGTTGCAACTATTTTTGTTTAACATATTTGATATACCCTTGTATTTCGTAACTATTTTTCATAGGTAACAGTTTTCGATATTAATACAAGGGAACAACTCTTTTTCACTAGTAACAATTTTTATAAAGATTGGGGTTTTTGCCCCCAACTATTTTTATTGATAACAGTTTTATAATAAGTACGAGGAAAATACTTTTTCATCCATAACTATTTTATTTGACAACAGTTTTCTGAACAAATACATGGATTTTGATCTTTCATTCGTAACAGTTTTATTTGATAACAGTTTTTTGAGTAAGTACAAATGATGATGATCTTTTACCCCTAACTGTTTTTGTTACAACAGTTTTGAATAAGTATACATTTCTTCCTCGTGACTAATATTTTGCCTTTCAACCTGAACATGTTTGATGTTTTAGACTTCAATATCACACAAAAAGATAGGTTACTTTGTGTGGTACCCAATTTTTGAGTGTTGTCTCAGTAGAAGAACCTGATTCTTCTTGTTGTTCCAACTACTACTATTGCGGAATAATAAAAAGCACTAAAGTAAAAATATAGAGATTTTTACGTGGAAAACACCTGGCTCAAAAGGTGAAAAAACCACGACCTACTCCTCAGTAGCATTTTCTCAAGTCTTCACTAAAAACTCTGAGCCAAATGGACTTACAAAATAAACTCTTTTGTAATCCTAAGGATTAACTCTAATCCCTTTGTAGTAACTAGCCCCTAGCTAATTTCTACAAGCTTCAATTTAAATCTAACTTGAACAATGCGTACCTATTACAATTGCTTCTATGAAAGCTGAAAAGATACAATATTAAAGCTCCTACTACAATCAACTAGACTCAATAAATAATAAGATGGAACTGGTTCTTCTAGTTGAATTGTAGCCTTTGTATCGCATAGTAATTCTGCTAGCAAAAATTAACTCTGGGAATTTTGCTTTCAGACTTTGATTCGCTTCAACTTTGTGCGTGTTTTATTTCAACAGAAATACATCAAGTATTTATAGAGTCAGTCATTGATCTTGTCTTCCAATTCCAGTTCAACTCTACCTGGGTGAACCAATTCGAACCAAACTCAACTTCATTTCTTTTGTTACTTTCCTTGTTGAATTCGCCTTCAATTAATCAGATCAGTTTGCAACCTTTTCGCATTAGGAGACAATCTCTTGGTACATTGATATTTCATATTCAAAACATCTCCTAAGCATATACGGTTTATGTGCGAGCTCGTCAGTTCACGATGTGTGCTTTGATGGACCTGGTTCAACTGGTCATCCTTTTGTCAATCTTCAAAACTATGCAGTGACTTAGGTCAACAAATTTCCCCTTTTTGATGATGACAAACTTTGTGCTTCTCCCTGTATACAATTCAAACACTTTGTACGTTTTTTAAGCATTTATCATAGAGAATCCAGGTTCATTAGGTTATAAATATCACTTGAAATATAAAATCACATTTTCTTCCCCCTTTTGGCATCATCGAAAAGTTTGCAAAATGATAAACTCACCAGTGTTGTTAACAATTACTCATGGCCGTTGAGGCCACTACAGGTGCAAACATGACTAATCATCATAGGAGACCAATAAACGTAAGCTATCTAAGAAATTGAGACAAGTCAATAACAAAACAACAAAAATTCATTGATTAGGAATGTACATCAAACACCATAACAAAACAAAAATAGCCCTAACCATGAGCAAAATAGAATAAAAACAAAAGAAACATAACTACTGGTCTAAAGAAGGGTTTTGGAAGCTCTGGACAGCCTAAGGATGGAAAGGTGCAGAGGAGGTTGCGGTCTTGGTTTGTAGAAGAGAAAGCATCTGATTAAGAACACCTTTGTTCTTTTCCTTCTCTTTTGCTAAATCAGCCCTGAGAGCATCCCGCTCAGCTTCAACCTCAATCAAATGAGACTTCAAACGAAGGATTTCCATATCCTTGATCTCGCTTTCCTGCACCAGAGTTCTAACTTTGCTGTTGACAGGTTGCTTCCTAGATGAAACAGTTTCATCTGCAGGAACATTGACAGTATAATCGCAAGTCAGCAAAGTATCCTTCCCAAAATAGTCCTTGGCAGTAGCCATCTCATCCATTTTTACAGGAACATCAAAATGAGCAAGCACAGCGGTCAGAATAAATCCATATCGAATTGCATGTGCTTTTGTTCCATTCACAACTCTGTCCAAGAGTTGGATGATGAAGGCTGGCCAATTTATCTGCTTACCCCTAAACAAACATTCCATCAAAGTCAGATCCATATAGTTGGCTATGTGCCTTCTTTCTTGTCTTGGCAGCAAGAACTTGATGACAAACTCGAAGAGCAACTTGTGTTCTGGATTCATTTCACTTTTGTAGACTGGCCTGGGTTCAATTTCCCTTTCATTGTCACTGAAGAATCTGGTAATATTGATTGCTGAGGTCATCCCATCTAAACTAGGNTGTAATCCTCGTAGCCCTCAGCAGAAATTTGTAGAATTTCTCCCAGTTCTTTAGCATCAAAGGAAACCTCAATTCCTTTGACCATAGACGTGACTCTTCCTTCCTTGACACTTGCATTCCCCATAAACTCTACCAACTCTGATCTTGCCAACCTGCCTTCCATGCAAAAGACCAGGTCCTTCCAGCCTTGTACCTTCAGAGTTTCCATAAGAGTTGCCCTTTAGCATTGTTCTTTTTCCAAACATGGTAACCCTATCAGTCACCACTCCAATTTCCTTCTCCTCTTCTCCACTCCAATCTGCATCAGCATAAACAACTTTCACTTTCTTTGGCTTGGCCCTGGTCTTCTTATCAGATTTTGTTGGTGCGACAGACATCCTAACTGACTTCTTTGAAGAAGCCTTAGTCTTTGTGGGTTTTGGTGTCTCAGCCACACCTGGAGCAGGTTGCTCCTCTTGTTGGACCATGTCCAACCCAGTTTCTTCAATTTAATAACCTCAACAGACTCTTCAACTTTTGCTTTTCCTTTTTCTGCTCTCTTCTTCTTGCTCTCCTTCGGAGCCTTTTCTAATTTTTCTTTTTCTTCTCTTACAGTGCTACGAGTAACTCTAACTTTCGGAGCAGAAACACCAACAACTTCTTAAATTTTCCTTTTCTTTGAAGGAACTGGGTGAGTTGCCTTCTTAGGTTTCTGACTCCTTCTTCTCTTGGGGTTATAAGACTCCCCCAGTTTTCTCAACCTTTCCATCAATGTTTCTTCCCCTGATGAACCAGGTTCATTTATAGCTTTTTTCAAACTTGCAAGACCTGTTGCAGCTTCCTCTACTATGCTTCCCCCTAAATCAGTGAATTCTTCTCCCATAGTTTCAGGAATGGGACCACAAATAGCCAACGTGGTACCATCCTCCCTAGATCCCCTCAAATCTTATTCTCCCTCTCTCTCAAGAATTCTTTCTTTTCTCCCATCCTTCTTCCTTCCAGAGATTTTGATAGCAATAACAGACCCTACCAACACGAATCTTTTATCAGTAGAAGTAAATTCAGAATCGACTTCAAGATTACCTTTTTCAGAACTGGTTGAACCAGATGCTTCTTCCTCATTAGCTGATTTAAATAATTCACTAGATGAATCTGACTTAGTAATTTTCTCTGCTTTAATAAGATCCTCCAAGAATTTTTCCCTAGCCCCAGAAGCAACAGATTTCTGGGCAAGAACATTAACAGGACGATTCTTGGGGGCAGGATTAGGGTTTGGAGTGGGTTCAAGAACGGGTGTATTTTTCAGGGGATGATGGAATTTTTGGCGATTCAGAGCTGTAAACAGATGGAGAATTGGAGACAGATTCAGAATTTCCTCCATCGTAATCACGATTAGGTGAGGAATTAGATGAGGAAGCTGGTGGAGGTGAAGACATTTTTTTCTGTNCTCTAATAGTTGTATGAGTGTCATTGATTTGACGGTTGAGAGTCTCCTATTTCTAGGCTAATTGAGTGTTGATGTGACTTCTTGGAACGGGTTCATTTATGGATTAGTACAGAGAATTAGTAATGAACCAAATATAGATAGAATCCTGCTCATGTGTGACTGTAATTGAATTACTATATGGAGAAGAGTACGTACCTCATCAGTCAGATGAATCATCATAGATGAACCAGGTTCATCCTGTTTGAAATCTTTAGATTGCCTCAATTTACAAAGATAGATAAACATTATTAGTATCCAGGGAATCATATTAATACATGGCACAAGAGTATGGCAATAAAGACATGATGCTGAGCAATTATTAATCTGATTAAGTACCTAAAAATTTTCTAGCCAAAAATTCATTTATATAAAAACAATTATTTCTCTTCAATCAGGTGATCTTAATCATCACTAATTCCAACCTGTTTCTCTCAAAGTGCTCCCTACTAAGTTCTTTAGTGAATATATCAGCAATTTGATGATCAGTAGCACAAAATTCGATTGAGATCATTCCTTTTTCATAGTTATCCCTTAGGAAATGGTGTCTAACATCTATGTGCTTAGTC